>WSUD01000529.1:0-14111 GCA_019633495.1 Tulasnella sp. 427 | reverse complement strand
GACGAGAGCCCGGAGGTTTCGGCTGCGATTGATGGACGCCTCTCGTATACAAAAGCTAAGAGGTCAGGCTTATCACTCACTCTCTTAGAGAGTACTCAGACTGATGTGGTATCCATTGTTCCAGATGCCGTTACATATCTCTTGCACATGCATCGGTTAAGAACTACGCGCAGTCGGTCGCTCTCAACTCCCGAGCAGAAATCCATTTGCGGGAAGGAGTGTCGTCCGGTGGACTGGAGCCAACCGCTCCAGCTCCATCCGAGGTATCCTTTTTCTATCCTTTGGACAACGAAGCAGACGTGAACTCGTTATCCAAGGAGCTTGAAGCCGACGCTCTTCGGCTGAAAAAGGACTGGTTCGCATATAACGGAGGAACAATCACTACAGAAGGAGATACTGGTCCGAAAAAGCATAAGAAGCCGCTATTCTTCGATATTGCGTTCAACTACGTGGAGTCGCCACTCGATCGCATCAACGAGCGCGCCGGGAAGGTTGTTGCGGAGCGAGCGGAGAAACCGGCTGCTCCTTTGAAGGCGAAAGTAGACAAGGTGGAGGACGAGGACGAGAACAGGGACTCAGAAGAGGAAGGAAGGAGGAGCCCGGTCGTCCAAAAGACGTCAACTGGGGGTGGAATCACGGGGTTCTTGGGTGGCTGGTGGGGTAGGCGGTGATCTCGTCTAGTGGAATGTAAAAATATATGTGATCTGTAAGGCGATTAGTGCGATCGGCCTGTGCACCTTGCTATGCTTTCCCGATAATATAAGCTAAAAGGGGCCTTGATCAGGCGTAGTCGAAAAGTCGGGGCCGTCCACATCTGCCGTCTCTACTCAACGTGCACGACAAGGCATTGCGCAATGCCGTGCCGCGAATCTAGACGCTGACTTGAGGGGTGAAGTGGACCAATTGACAAGGAGCGTCGATCCAGAGGTAATTTAAGATTGATTCACGCCTCTATTCCAGTCGTATTTTATATCCAGCTCGCGAAATTTTGCTCAAACGGTTCAGTTGAACTTAGCAAAGCGGGAACCCAGTGACGTTTCGGAAGCTCTACGCAGCGTCTCACACTCTTGGCCCGTGAGCCAACTCAAATCTTCGTGCACGTTTCATCACTTCTCCGAGCCCAGAACCAGCCCAATCCTGACCGTTGAATCTGCCTCAAGGTGATTGCCTGTGATTGCGTCGAGATCCTAGGCTCACTGCATCCAAGGCTCGCATCGAACGGCAACTGACTTTCTATGCACAAACACGGCTTTCTTTATCACAGAGAAAATACGGCACAAACGCAATTCCCGTGGAGACTGAGGGGAAGATATCACTTCCGGAAGGTAGCAAGGCCGAATCAAGCCCGACACGTTCCGTTCCAGCGCCCAGGAGTCGAAACCAAGGATCTCGGAAGTGAATACACACAGGGTCACTTCATGTCCTTTCAGATTGAGGTTACTCTTGCCCTGTTATCGGTGACTCTGTCGCTTTTAGACCGAATTAGGCTTACATCAAGTGGAAACACGACTCGCATCGTCGGATTAGCAAAAGGCATCGGCAACCCCGTCCTGCCTTTGTTCAAGGACCTAATAAGGCTTTCATAAAGGGATCGGGCATTCGCCTTCGCATCCTTCGGCGTGGTGACGGAGCAGTTCAGCCCGATGTCACGTGAGGTATTTCTCTCCTGGGATTTTACTGGCAGGGACAACTCCGTCCCGAACTGAGGCCCAGAAGGCACACAGTCTAGCCGCTGGCTACTTATTGTACTCATCGTCTTTTCCGGTGCATTCTCGAGTATTCTCTACGCCCCCTTTCCCCTTCGTCCAGCATGCCGATCGTCAGCACACTCGCAAAGACTGCCCATCACTGGGTGACCGCTTTGCCTGTCTTCTCCATCATATTAGCTTATGCTTCTTACAAAATTCTCCGAATTCTGATCTACGAACCCCTCACATCTCCTCTCGAATCGCTTCCTGGTCCACCGAAGCCACGCAAACTCTTCAGCAGCAGTCATCTCGTCGCCATACTCGAGTATGCCTTCTTTGTCGTATTCTACATTGTTTCCCTACCTCTAAAGCTACATCTCCTCAATCAGCGCTGTAAACTCGAAAAGGAACTCTGAAATCCTGACGCAGCGATACGGCAAAAACATACGTATCCAAGGTTTCAATTACGTGAGTTATATCCACCCGTAATCATGAAACAAGCTCACTCAACACCTACTTGATCGAAGTGGGATCAGCGTCTATTAACATTCGATGCTCGTGCTATCAATTACATTTTGGTTCAAGCAAATGACATCTACATCAAGCCTTGGCAAACCCGAAGATTGCTCTCACGCCTCCTTGGAGACGGCATTGTATTCGCTGAAGGTAAAACCTTTCGAGCTGCTAATCCACTCCACGCTTACCGTATCTTTACAACTTTTCTCATCAGGAGAGGACCATAAGCGTCAGCGGCGTATCATCAACCCTGCTTTCTCGACCGCCGGTGTGCGGAAACTTAATCCGATTCTGCGATCGAAGGCGGAGGAGGTAAGTGACTGGTGTCTCATAAAACAGCTTGGGAGTATTACAGTAAGATATACTAGTATATCTTGCTTTTTTCAAAGCTTTGCAATCGCTGGCTGGGCCTTTCCTCGTCACCTCCGAGATCGGATGGGTACACTACAATTGACATCAATCACTGGATAAGCCGAGCTACCTTTGACGCATTTATGCTAGCCGCATTTTCTTCCTCGCTCGGTGTCATACAAAACGACAATCATCCGCTATATCTAGCCTACAAGCAGCTATTCGATGCCTCGTTCAACGGGCCAGATACTGTATTGGGACTTTTGTCAATATACGTCCCTTGGCTCATCTATCTGCCGACCAGCAGCAACCGCAAAATTCGTGCTAGCAGCGGCATCATTCTCGAAACAGGGAAAGAGCTGATTGAAGAGAGGCGTCAGGCGTCCGTGGAAGGCACAATGGATGAACGAACAGACCTCTTAAGCTTACTCAGTAGGAGCTCACCTAATGACAATTTATCTTCCCTCGCTGATCTAAACCTACAGTTAAAAGCAATCTCGACGAGGCGTCTCCCAAACGCCGACTCACCGACTCAGAGCTTCTTGCCCAAGTCCACGTATTCCTCATGCTGGGGTCGGATAGCTCGACTTTATCGATCACTTGGATACTCTATGAGCTCTCACGCAATGCTGCTTGGCAAAGTCGTCTTCGTGAGGAGCTCTTCAAAGCCCGGCAATCATCTCCACCCCAAGACGTCTCCTCTCTTCCGATTCTTGACGTTGTAGTCAAGGAATCCCTCCGACTGACGCCCATCCTTCACTCAAGCATTCGGACCCCTGTTCGGGATGATGTCATCCCGACCGAAGACGGAAAAGGCATTAAGATACGAAAGGGTCAGTTGATCAATATGCCTTTAGAAGGAATGAATACCGCGAAGGACATTTGGGGAGATGATGCTTGGGAATACAAGTGCGTTCCATCTTTTGCACCTATAACCTATCTAATCAACCCTGACTGAGCCGCATCTCTGGACCTAATAGACCGGATAGGTGGTTCAACCTCCCAGAAACTGCGAAGCGTAGTCCTGGCTTGATTTACAACTTGATGACGTTCGGTGTCGGACCCCATGCTTGTCCAGGTTACCACTACGCCATCATGAAGTGCGTTTTTTCTCTCCCCGAACTTTCATCCAGACGAGGCTTTACTCAGCTTCATCTTTTAATTCCCAAGAACGAAAACGTTCCTTTCTGAGTTGATCTGTGCGTTCGAATTCGCCCCCGTTCCAGAGAAACGCATCGCAAAGGTTAATCTGTTAGTACCGCCACGCAAAGTTGATGAAGTTAAGATCGCTTGCTAATCTATTACCGTCGCGATCTTAGCGTTCACGTTCGCCCTTTCGTCGCGGGAGAATGGGACAAGGGTGTTCAACTGCCGATGCTGATCCGACCTTATGTTCCCCGGTCGGCAGACGAGGCGTAGCCACCCATGATAACTACTCTGGATCTAATCTTATTTATCATTACTTCGTTCATCACCTTTTATTCGATTATTTCCTGACTGTAGTATACATTAGTCTTCGGTCAAAACTTATCAACATACTTCACGGGACTTACGATGCACCCAATCACGGAAATACAAGGGAAGGGAGCCTACTTCGGTGTCGCAGTCGCCATCGTGGCTCAAGTAGAACATCGAGGATTCCCACGTCCCATTTTGCAAATCTCAGTCTGTCTTTGACCCACTCAGCTTTCTTGCTGTAAGCTTTGGAATCCGACCGTCTTCCTGAGGCTAATGGACTTGAATTATTTATGCCGTTGGAAGGCGGCTTCTGGTTCCGGGGATCGGATCATCGGATTCAACCGGGCAAAACTCGGCGAGCATCCCAACGGGGCCGCCAACGGGGACGACGACGGAGTTGAGGGAGTGTACATACGTGGATGATTATAGTCGCGGTATTTGTCAAGCCTCCGGACCGAACTTGACTCCGTGAAGAGAGCGTTCGACGTCCCGACTGGCATCTTCGCTAGGAGCCACCGTGCCACAACAACCAATGAGCCAGCTATAACTTCTAACCGGCAGATTTCCATCCAGCTTAGAGCCTTAAGCTGGACTCCCGTCGAGCTTCTTGCTATTCTTTTCGTGAAGACGCCATCTCTCGGGAGGACTCGGACAGGAGAGGATATTGAAGACAGACCGCCAAGACCATCGAAGACACCACCGAAATACCTCATGACCACATTCTTCGTCCTTTCCAGTCACATTGACTGCGTGAGAAGCGCTGGCTGCTTCGGCTTCGCCAAGAGAGGAGATCGACCGAAGCCCGCTGAAAGCACGGGGTTTCGCCGCGGCGACTACGAGTGGCCCGCGTCCGTCGTAGGACGGCCCGTTGAACCCGTTTGGGCGACCTTTTAATGGATCATGGAGACTGATGTACATCCCTAAGCAGTCAGAGCCTCTTCGCTGATTATAGGTGAAAATGCTCCGAATCTTCACGAAACTTGCACTCTTTGGATTGGCTATTCTCCCCGCTATTGTCTCGGCAGCAGCGGTACCGTCGGGTGCCATTACTGGTTCGTCAATCATGTGATGCATCATCTAGTCTGGCCGACTGACCATGCTCTCATTCTCGCAGTTGGAAAGAGTGGTCAAGGCAAATACACTACAATCACCAAGGCACTCGCCGATACGTCGAGGTGGGACTGGTCTGTTCAGTTCGATGAAAACGAAACTTACATTGGTATACACAGTAACATTATCTACGTTTATGCCGGTAACTACACCGAGCAGGTCGTCATCTCTCGCTCGGGCGTTACGATCTACGGCGAAACGTCCAGCGCACTGTCATACAGTACGTGCCGTTACGTCGCACGGTATCGAACGCCGGCTCATTAATGGTCTGTTTTAGGCTCTAACACTGTCACTATCAGCGGCAACAAATACGCGGGGTCGGCCGGTAGCAACGACGCGAGCGGTACGGTTCGGGTTCTCGCAACCGGTGTGAAGCGTAAGTGTCCTGGTAATGGATGTATGCCCTTCATCGCTCATAATGCGTCAAAAGTATACAACTTGAACATCGAGAACACGTTCGGAAAGCCCATTGATCAAGCTCAAGCGATTGCTCTGTCCGTCCAGGCTGGCACGTTCGCCTGCTACGCCTGCCAGATCCGTGGCTATCAGGACACGCTCCTCGCGAACAAGGGCACTCAGTTCTACGGAAAGTCTCTCATCCAAGGCTCAGTCGATTTCATCTTTGGCCAGGAAGCCTCTATCTGGATCACTGGTGGCACGATTAACACGGTGAGGTCATGTCGCGTGGTGTGGCAAGCTTGTCTAACGCGGCGTTGGCTCAGGTTGGCAGTGGCTATATCACCGCGAGTGGACGGTCCTCCAGCGACTCTAACTACTATGTGATTGACCATACCACCGTTACTGGATCTGGGTCTGTCTACCTTGGACGCCCTTGGAGGTACGCATTCAAATTCCACTTGACGGCAAGAGACTTACACTGCATTTGTAGGAACTATGCACGAGTTGTATTCCAGAACTCGGTAGGATCAAGAAAGCCCCTAACTCTGAGTTCTGGACTCATCTAACGGCTTTAACAGAGCCTTGGAAGCAACATTGTCACCGCAGGATAGAAGAACTGGAGCGACAGCGATCCTCGCACTGACCATATCCTCTTTGGAGAGTATAACAACTCCGGGTTAGTGGTGCTTTAAGCACAGATAACTTAACTACTCACAGTTCGTGGATTGATAAACCAGGTCCGGTGCTTGGAAATCAGGCCGAGCCAGTTTCGCGACTAAACTCAGCGCTGGCATAAGCATCACGTAAGCAGGCTACTACTTTACGGTTATTATATGATCGATTGGCTGAGAGCCCAAGGCTTATAGGACTGTTCTGGGCCCTACGAGCTGGATCGATTCCGCTTACTTGTAAAAGTGCCATGTACGGACACCCGATAGCTTGTAATGCTCAAATTGAATGTGCAGAGAGCATTAATTCGCAGCTGGTCGTATCTCTATCTTCCTGGGCGGCTCTCAGACGTTCTCTATATTTCAAACGATTGACCTCGGCTTGGGACAAATCGCTTTGAGACTGCCGGGGAGCTATTTCGAGCCTGTGACGTCATGGATGCACGTTGAGCATTTCCTCTTGGAAATTACTTGAATGAGAAAAGAATCTAGAGATACAAGAGAAATATTGCAAATGCTTCAGCCGCACGTTCGTCGAGGTCTGATAAGTCTTGTTTGTAGGAGTGGCAGGGCCTTTGGATGATGACGGAGTGTTCGCACATGAACCCTGGTCCCTGAAGTCCCCGCTCCGTCCAGTTCTCAGTCCAGACCACCATCCAAACGCCATCAGGACTAGGTGCTGCTTGGTCTGCGTTTGGAATTCGACTCTACGCAGAGGCCAGTGTCGAGAGCTTGATTGAGACCAAACCCTTCCGAGGACCTGTTACAGGGAGTCTGCTTCATCTCCAAGGATACTCAACCACGCTCCAAAATTCTTTTAGGTTGAGTGGAGCTAATCCACATCCCATCCGAATCCCTGACCAACAGTGCTCATGATTTTCACGAACGTGCTTCACCGTCGCTCGCGACATTGGACGTCCTTATAATGGCTGCCCACCATCGTCGTTGCACATGCCAAGCAGCCTTAGCCCTCTTCTGCTCTCTCTTTGTCGAAGACCAGACCAATGGCATCCCACT
Source organism: Tulasnella sp. 427 (assembly GCA_019633495.1). NCBI lineage: Eukaryota > Fungi > Basidiomycota > Agaricomycetes > Cantharellales > Tulasnellaceae > Tulasnella > Tulasnella sp. 427. The sequence goes on along the minus strand of WSUD01000529.1, from coordinate 6,904 downwards.
TCGTTGCCAAGGAAGAGCCAGTCCGCAGAGCCAAGCTCGAAGAGGTCGAGCAGGACGATTCGCACCGACCCGCGTTCCTTCTCTCTCGAACGGAACTGAAGCTGTTGGGTATTGCCGGGGTATGTGTTGCACGTTCAAGGTTACTGCTGATATTTTTCTAACTTCACTCCTCGCTAGGTCGGGTTCTTCCTCGATGGTGCGCTTCGGACACGGTTTGTAAACGTATTCCTGTGACTAACTCGAGATTACCATAGCGTACGATCTTTTCGTCATTAATGTAAGTGGCCTAGGTGATCTCTTGTTGAACGAAAGGTGTTGAACCTACATATGTTGTACCTGTTTTCAAGCCCGTGGCCACCATGCTTCAGTACCGCCTATACGGCGGACATGCTCTCCCCGCTAACTTGGAAGGTTTCGTCAAAGCAGGAGCGAACATTGGAAGCGTCATTGGACAGTTCACCTTTGGCTACCTCGCTGATGCCGTGGGTAGAAAAGCCGTCTGTGCGTACATTCTCCTCGAGATGTGGCATACGACTGACCGTTTGGACGACGCAGACGGCAAAGAGTTGATGCTCATCATCATCGCGACTATCCTATGCCTTACAACTCCTACCGGAACACTCTCTCCTAACAGTTGTCTCATCTACCTCGGCGTATTTCGCATCCTTCTCGGCATCGGTGTTGGAGGAGACTATCCTATGTCCGCTTCGGTCACCTCTGACCGAGCGAACCTCCGCAAGCGCGGGACCATGTTGGCATACATATTCAGTAATCAGGGATGGGGCAGCTTTACGGGCAGCCTCATTTTCTTGATCGTCTTACAATGCTACCGTCACGTCATGGAAACGAAGGGAGAGGTATCGAAAGTCGATGGAAGTGAGTCGGTCATGTTTGCTTTGAAGCTCGTTCATGGGGCTTAAACGCAACCTTTTCAAGTCTGGAGAATCGTTGTCGGCATGTCGCTCATCCCCGCTTTCGGCACACTCTACCAACGTCTCACCCTCCCGGAATCGACTCGCTACCAAGAGTCCCAACGAGTTTCCGACGAGGAGTACTTTGCTGAGGACGAGAAGAAGAAAAAGACTGAAGGTGTTACCGTTCAGGAAAGACCCGTCACGATGTCCCCTACCCGATCAGGCTCTTCGACCGACGCGTCCGAGAACGCCACCGCCGTGCACACCGAGCCACCTGCCGACCCAGCAGCAGATGAGAAAGGCCAGGGATCGAAAGCGGCGGCGGCCGAGAAGAAGAGGCAGTTTGCGGAGTTCGTGCGGTACTTCTCCGAGTGGAGACACTTCAAGGTCCTTTTGGGAACTTGCATGTGCTGGTTCCTTCTCGACATCGCGTACGTTGCTCTCCGCTCCGTATGACTGCATCTGACTGATTTGATTTTATAGTTTCTACGGCATCAACCTCAATCAGAACGTCGTGCTCCAACAGATCGGATTCGACGGAAAGACGGGTTCAACGGCTTGGGAGAAGTTGGACCGCCTCGCAATTGGTAACATCATCATCACCTCGCTAGGGTTCGTTCCTGGCTACTACGCAACTGTGTTGACGATCGAGTATCTCGGTCGATGGAAGATCCAGTTCTTCGGATTCTTGATGGAAGCTCTCTTTTGTGAGTGACAGGAAACGCACTGGGTGCGCCCGAGGACACCGCCCTGACCGCGGTGATACTCTTCACAGTGGGGATCATGGCTGGTCGATTCCATCAGCTCAGCAAGGCCGCTTTCATCGTCAACTTCGCGTTCTTGCAGTTCTTCTTCAACTTCGGTGCCAACTCGTAAGCTCGCTCATTCCTTCACACTACTCGCTACTTACTTCCGCGTCTACCTATTTCATCGGAAAGAACCACTTACATCTATCCTGCCGAGGTATTCCCAACACGCTTCAAGGCGTTCGCTCATGGCTTGTCTGCTGCCTGCGGCAAAGCGGGTGCCATCATCTCTGCTTTGGCCTTCAACTCGCTCAGCCATAAAATCGGCACGCCCTCTGTGCTTTGGAGTACGTATCAAAATTTTTGCGCGCTCATTTCACGTGCCATTGACTGATATTCGTGTACTCTTAGTCTTCTTTGGATGCTGCATTGCGGGAGCCGTTTTCACCTTACTTTTGCCCGAGGTCCGGATGCGAGATCCCGATGTCGTTTACGAAGAGGAAGAAAGGGAGAAGAGGAGATTGAAGCGTCAATCCGCTTGATGACGAAGAGACACTAACGACCGTTGTATCATATGTTTACTATACAGCTGTACTATTACGACACCGTAATGCAAAGAATCGAGCTTTTGTATCAACTCCTCTCCCCTTGCATTGTTGGTGATCGGCGGTGACACTCACTCCGTAGCACACGGTAGATAAGTAAGGTTTGCTAGCTGCGTCCCGTCTTATTTTTCAAACGGTTAGAACTCTCCGGACCGCAAGTTCGGTCCTGGTTTAGGGAACTTGGGGCGGACGCTGTTCGAGATGACACCACATTAGACCACCCGATTGCAAAATTGTCTGGATCATATTCCGAGCGAGTTCAAAGCATTAAAAGAGGGTGTGAGCTCACCCGTTCACTCCTCACTACATCTCATCGGAAGACGTATTTGAACTCCTCAGAGGCAACGAGATTTCGAAGGGAACCTTGCCAAATGGAGCAGATCAAGAATAGTGTCCGCTCCGTCGACAGTCTCTCCTCGGCACCAATCGTCGCAGCTCAAGCGGGGTATGTCAAGCATCGTGAGACTACCCTTCAATCATCTCCAAGGAAGATGCGAAGTTGACTATTTGAGATCGTCATTCCGAGGACGATAGTTGCCTCTCGAGGCTTGCTATTCGTGATCTTAGTGCGATAAGAATATTCAAGTATTCGTTACATGAACCGGTTCCTTTCAGGAATACCCTGCTTGGGTTACCACATGGTTCTTTTACGCTAGGATGGCGCTGCTTGGGTGGTCAGATAGGCGTCGACGCCACAAACACGTTGCACTTGGCAGCGGCTTGACAATCCAAGATCACGGAAGTAGCTTTTACCCAGATTTAGAACGACTTCGAAACCTGAATCAAGGATACTGAGTCCCGGCAGATCTGACCCCAGTTGAATGCTCTTGATTCGTTTTCCTAACCCTGAGAACTTATGTTTATTCGCACGTCGAAATCGCAAGCAACGTTTCTGCCAACACTCAGCCTGCTAGCCACCAGGCGGTCACTCGGTCTTGGCCATGAGGATCAGCAGGGATGGGTCTGTTGACCGTCGGCACTGGGTCCTCGTGATCGGCCGTCATGTGCCTGGGCATCTGAATGCTGGGTTTGCAATCGATCGATTCTGTGGCTTGCAAGGTCTGGACCAGCACCAGGGAGTGTCGCCCATCTCGAGCACTATAAGAGATTCCCCATTAGCATCAAATATTTCTACAGATAACACCCCTCCGGGCCCGATCACTTTCTGCTCTGCCCTCCATCTCCGCCTCTCTCGCCACATATGCCTCGACAAGCGGATACCGTGACGTTGTTTCGTGGCATCCAAAGTGAGCTCGCCGAAGTCGAGTTCACCAGCCCAGTTAAAGACTATACTCTTCTCACCGAGGCAAGTCTGACTTTCATTACTACCTAGCGGCTCTCAGTGACGCTTCCGCCTATACGGTGCTCATGTTTTTCTTGTTCTTAGTATGATGTCTCTTGGTAGGCCTTCTCAATGCGAATTTTCAGGCTTTGAATCTCACCGGATCGCTCTTAGGCACAACTTTATTTTCCCTGTTCTGAATATCATGGTCGGTGCCAGCCAGTTGGCCCTTTTTGGCCAACGTCTTCCCAATGATATGGAAGTTAGTCCCCAATATTTGGACGACAAGATAGAACGAAGTGCCCTAACAATGCCTCTTGATAAAGTTTAAACAACTGCCAAGGAAGTTTCTGAACGGAGATAGTTTCCGTGCTAGCACGGTCCAGCAGTTTAAGTCCACCGGAGTTACACTTGCCATCGGGTGGGCATCTGCGGATGTGAGTCGGCACAGGAAATCGAACGATGAACATGCTAAGTGATGAAATTCAACAGCGTATCGGTTCCCAAGTCGCGCGCATGCAGGGTACGTGACCTCCATTTCCCATATATTCCTTTACCTCATCGTGACCTTTCAGACACTGTCGAGAAAATGGTTGAATTGCTCGCTAGTTCACAGAATCCCGAAGAGCGACCGCCCCACATGGATCAACATTTTCGTCAGTTCGTTGACGAACTTCGAAGGAACAGCGATGTTTGTAATCGGAATATGGAAGAAATGGCTAAGGCCGCTGTGAACAACCTCGATCTCACCCTAGAACTCTGCATCCACATCGCTTCCACAAGAGGAGACGAAGCTCATACCAATGCAGTTACCAACCTCCAGAAATCTATCGCGGACTTGATCAAGTTGGAGACCCCGGAGAAGAGGCGCAACCAGTACGCGGAAGAAATGAGAAAGCACGCTACTCAGGTTCGATAGCATCCGACGAGCACGTCAACTTGTACTGATCACACATTCGATAGGCTGACGCGAGATTTGAAGATGCGACGAAGGGTTTACCAAACGGTCTGTTGCTTGCCTCAGACGAGTAAAGGAACTCGACTGACCACTTCAGCTTGTCTCGCAGGCGGAGGCCTCCTGTACGCCGTTGAATGCCTTTGAGGAGACTTTGACGACTGAAATCATATCTTTCGGACAGCGGGATGCAGTTAGGATTGAGGTTGGCGGTATGTATCCTTATCCTTACCTTCATGACAGTGTTCTGAAACTGCCTCTTCAGAATAGCGCTACACAGGGTCTGCCCGTCATCTTCGAGAGGGAGGTCGCTTTAAAGAGAATTGCGACCGTTACACTGAGCGAAGCGATCCTCAAAGCAAGCTCCGACGAGGTTCTGAAGAAAGGAGAGACCGTTCAACTAGGGAACCTGAAGCAGAAGAATCAAGCTCAACTCGAAGGACTGAACGACCCCGTCTTAACGAACGCTGACCATATCGCCGACATTTTACTTATCTTTCACAAGGTCCTGATCAGTGGAAGCGGGGAGAAGCCCGACTGGGGGGATATCATGCAAGATAAGTCGAACTGGGCTTACGTCAAGAAGGGTCTGGAAGACCTAGGGAAGGCGCAGTATGAGTCTTCTGCTTTGGGGAAGGAAGGAAAGGCGATCGTTCAGAAGGCTGCGAAGGTAATGAATCTCATGCTGGTCATCGACCCAGTGAGCTGTAATGAATATCTTACACGTCGTGTGTAGCTCGTCGACGAAATCAGAGTCTACGGTTCGAACCAAACGGCAAGCCGTGTTGTGGGCATCGTCGCCGAAGTACGCGAACTCAAAGCTCAAGCCGGCAAACTCGCTGCGGCTACTTCGTTGAGGCGTTGTCAAGCGGCATTTCCGTTGGCGGAGACAAGGGAAAATGACTTTCCGGAGCTTCGCAACGATTCGGTCGCAATGCTCGCGGTTCAGAATTGGGCCTACCAGCTTGCCACGATTGGGGAGCAGCTGGAAGGTGCGCGCGCGCTCTACAGGGTCACGGTCGACGACAGGTTGGCTACACTCGACCAATCGAAGAGGTTCGTCGAAAGCCTGCGGCCGTTGAGCGACTCGGAAGGGTCACCGAAGGTCAGTCTACAAGCTACATGGCCTCGTTACTGCCGGGTCTGACTTGGTTACTGGGTTCAGTGGGACTCGCTCCATAGCATGCTGCTTGGGCTTATTCGCGCTATTACGCAAAGGATCATCGAGATTCGGTATCTGCAAACATTGTCCACGGTAATGGCCGCATCAATCGACGTCATTTCTACTGCGTGCGAGGCATACTGCAAGTCCGTCGACGCACCGAGTAGCGCGAAGCTGGGTAGAATCGCTCTGCAAGATTACAAGTCTAAGGTACGTATGACACCAGTCTTGGACGTGACTGCTAGGTCACTGATCATTCACTCAGACGATTCTGAATCATCTGCGCAACTTCCTTGCGGTTGCCTCCACCCTGAATCGAGTCTCTAGGGTAAGAGCAATTAGATTCCAGCCATTTGGTCTCGCTAACTTTGATTCGTTCAGATTTACGTGAATGCTTACAGTGACTACCTGGCCATGGGTCAGAGACTCATGCAGCGCACGCCTTTTGGAGACGAACGTGCTCGCGACCTGAATGAAGATCATTGCAAAGATCTGCTGGAGTGGACAAGCTCTACTAGGGAAAGACTAAATGAGCTCATCGAGGAGGTAATACTGGTCAGACTCGTATGTGGTTCTACCTCGCTGACCTTATTGATCCTCCAGAGACGTACCGAGTTTGAAAAAGGGGTCGATCAACGTTTGTTCGATCTACGGCGAAGTTTCCCCTTCTCCGGGGACGATCTAGCCTATGCTTCCATCAAGAAAGCTAGAGAGGAGCATGTCGCTGAGCTCACCGTTGCTCTTCAATCAGCGGCGAGGAGGATTTGAGCTAGAAATTCATTATCGCATGCATCGCATTGCGCTGGCTTATGACATCGTTCAGTTCTCTCGTCGAATAATGAATCCTTCCGAAAGACTCGAATACCCATGCCATCTTTGATTTCGTAGATGATTAGCAATCCGATACTTATCTTCACATTGGCGTCGTGATCGTGCGTAGACCATTGTTGTGTCAGCTTGTGTAAGCTAACCCTGGAAACGTCGGCCGAACCGCACGTGGACTGCCGACGGTGCCAAGAGAAGCTCCAACGCGCCAATCCAGCAGTTAAGCGCCTGTCCAATATTAGCTGCGGAATAGAAAGTGATGGGACCTCCGTGGTTCTGCGCTTCTGTGATGGGTTCTTGCGCGCCTCGTCAGCTGAACGTGGGGTCCCAATCGATAACGTCTGTTCCGAAATTGACGCTTCGATCAGACAGGTATCGATCTTGGACTGCTCGAGCAATATAAAGCCTTCTCCTC
>WSUD01000528.1:0-14148 GCA_019633495.1 Tulasnella sp. 427 | reverse complement strand
GCCAGTCCTCAGTTGTCTTGGCTGAGGATCACCGACTGCGTCAACGGACCAGCGGACATGCCCGACCCTGGTATCACCCCAGGTAGCCAACCTCTCATCCATTTACCGAATCTGGACACCCTTATCATCCAAAACATCCCTACACCACTCCGACGATTCCTCTACACCCACATCGACTCGATTTCCGTCACATGCCTCATAGCCGACAAGGCCGAATCCGAGCAGTTTGCGAGTCCCAATCTCCCGCTATCGGCGTTGGTACGAAGATGCGTGAACGCGACGAGCGAAGTTACGCTCACGTGGAGAGAAGCGGATGGAAAGTTCACAGTCGGCTCGATACCGGTAGCCAAAGTGTCGAACAACTGGATTCCTTGGGCGTCACGGTCTGCCGGAGTGGAGCTTAGCGTAGACACGGAAAGCGGGGAAGGGGTCGTCGATGTGATGCGAGCATTAAGCCCGCTCACTCCGCCTATAACGCTGCATCTGGTGGGCCAAGGGACGTTACCCGAAGGTCCAGGAGGAGACAACACAAGGCGATTCGCACTTGACTCTCTCGGGTACCTGTCGACCGTCAAGACGATCCGTTGTACTGCAAGCTTCGACGCTGGGTCCGTTCTCCGGTATCTGAGTGTAGTCAATCAGAACACTTGCCCGCAACTTGGAGAGCTGGAGTTGTGGCCTTGGAGGGCGGACGAAGAACTCATGGCACAAGATGTCAGACTCTTCCTGTCAGCTCGCCAGGGAACAACGGAGGAAACGGAAAACGGAGGGGAGGAGGAAGATGAAACTCCGGAGCAAACTGTGAAGAAGTTGGATAAGCTTCTGATCCCCGCGGGTGTTCTCGAAAGACTCCGGGCGACATCTGAGGACTTGTTAGCGGGGATCGAAGTGGCGCACACAAGCGCACCGCCGACGGTTCTGCCTGCAACTTAGCTATGCTAGCACGTTAATGAACTTTTGAGCGTTATTTTGTTTGTGTACTAGGGTTAACAGGTATGTAGGTAGGCATAGTGCTGGACACTCTTGGGAGTATAATTGAAGAGATGTGATTTGTCGGTTCGGTAACCTCGGCTATGGTAGTTACCGGATTGAGTGGCCCGCCGCTACCCGGAACGGAAGAAGGAAAGACGGAATTGGCCTGGAAAGTGAGGAGTATGGCTGATCAGGTGACAAATGACTGGATACCGAGTGCCGTGAAGAGTAAATGGGAGGGGGGAAGTGCACGTGAAAGAAAGGAGAGCAAGTGACCGGACAGTCGGGTAACTTCTCCGCTTCACTCCCTTCAACTGAAAACCATCCACCCCCTCTTAAACCCATCATCTTGTAACTACCACATCCTTACCCTCCTCTCTCTCATCCCCCATCCCATCCGCACATCGTCATCATGAACTCTCAGGTTATCGTCGTCGGCGGTGGTCTCGCCGGTCTCTCAGCAGCCCACACCCTCCTTGAGCGAGGTGCTTCTGTCCTCGTTCTCGACAAGAACAGGTTCGTTCACTCATCCGAGCCTGTTTGCCAACACCTGTCTCACGTCCATTTCTTTTTCTAGCTTCCTTGGAGGTTCGCTACCGGCAGCAGCAACCTCTCGTTGGATTCTGAACTGACGTCGACGACTTTTGCGTTATTTTGGCAGGAAACTCCACCAAGGCCACCTCAGGTATCAACGGCGCTGGTACCCAACCACAGCAAGAACTTGGCATCAGGGACAGTGCTAAGATCTTCTTTGAAGATACTAAGGCCTCTGTATGTTGATTTGTCACCTTCCGCTACGATCCCATGTTTCCTAACTTGGATCCGATCCTCCCCCTAGGCCAAAGACCTCGCTCGTGATGACCTCATTAAAGTCTTGACCGGCCGCTCCGGCGACGCAGTCACCTGGCTTCAGGACAAGTTCGCTTTGGACCTCTCCAAAGTCGCTCGTCTCGGTGGCCACTCTCAACCTCGTACTCACCGTGGCGATGCTCAATTCCCGGGCATGGTCATCACCTACGCTCAACTCGAACGTCTCGAAGATCTCGCCGAGTCCACACCAGACCGCGTGCAAATCAAGAAAAAGGCCCATGTCATCTCCCTCTTGACCGAAGGCGAAGGCAACGCTAAAAAGGTCATCGGTGTCGAGTACAAGGATGCCAAGGGCGAGACCCACAAAGCCTATGGACCCGTTATCCTCGCTACCGGAGGCTACGCCGCCGATTTCACCGAGACGAGCTTCATCAAGCAGTACCGACCCGAGCTTTACGACCTGCCAACCACCAATGGCGACCATTCCACCGGTGACGGCCACAAAATGGCCATCAACATCGGTAGCCGTGCCATCGACATGGAAAAGATCCAGGTTCATCCTACCGGCCTCGTAGACCCCAAGGACCCCGACGCCAAGGTCAAATTCTTGGCTGCCGAGGCCCTGCGTGGTGTCGGAGGAATCCTCCTCGACAATGAGGGCCAGCGATTCTGCGACGAGCTCGGCCGTCGTGACTATGTCACCGGAGAGATCTGGAAGAACGGCAAGGTTGGTTTCTGTTTTGTACTTCATGACAAGCACCCATTTGGCTAACCTGATATTTCGCAGTATCCCATTCGCTTGCTCCTTAACGGAAAGGCTTCGACCGAAATTGAATGGCACTGCAAGCACTACGTCGGCCGCGGTTTGATGAAGCGCTTCGAATCCGGCGAAGCCCTTGCCAAGGAGATGGGCATTAAACCCGAAGTTCTCAAGAAGACTTGTAAGCTAAAAGACACACTGCAAAGTGGTACCTTGCGCTGACTAATCCACCGTCTTTCAGTCGATTCTTACAACAAGATCGCAGAGAAGAAGAACGATCCCTTCGGCAAGAAGTTCTTCCACAACTTGCCTTTGAAGATGGACGACTTCTTCCACGTCGCTATCATGACTCCCGTCCTTCACTACACCATGGGTGGTCTCGAAATCGACCCCGCTTCCCGCGTCATCGGCCAAGCCGGCCAGGCCATCCCCGGTCTCTTCGCCGGCGGTGAAGTCGCTGGTGGTGTCCACGGTGCCAACCGTCTCGGTGGCAGCTCCTTGTTGGGTTGCGTCGTGTTCGGACGAGTTTGTGGAGACTCTGCAGCGAGCTACTTGCTCCAGACCCGTGCGACGGAGAGGTTGGGCAACGTCGCCGGCCACTTGTTGGAGACCAAGGTCAAGATCAACCCCGCGACTTCCTCGGTGAACTTGGAATTCTCTTGGGCTGGTCAGCAAGCTGGATCTGCACCTGCACCCTCTTCATCGTCCGCCCCTTCAACCTCTTCCCAAGCACCTGCATCTTCGTCGACAGCCGCTCCCGCACCTGCCGCCGAGACCAAGGCCGCCTCAGTAGCCTCAGGAGTACTCGAAAAGAAGGGTGGTCAGTATACCAAGGAGGAGGTCGCCAAGCACAACAAGAAGGACGACTGCTGGGTCATTGTCGGTGACCAAGTCTTGGACGTGACCTCGTTCTTGTCGGAGCATCCTGGCGGAGAGAAGGCGATCCTCTTGTACGCTGGCAAGGACGCAACCGAGGAGTTCAACATGCTGCACGACCCCAAGGTGAGCTTCTTGTTGAACCTAATCCCTCGGCTTCAGCTGATGAGTTCCCTGTTTGTCGTAGGTGATTCCCCGATACGCTCCCGATAGCGTGATCGGCACCCTCAAGAAGTAAATGCTCGTTATGTTCGTTCGCCTCTATCTTATGTTGTTCTGTATCTTTGTCTCCTTTCGCGTATGAATCGGATCTTTCATCGTCATAGTCGCTTGTTCAGTTGCGCGTCGGGTTAGTAGTCTAACCTCTGACAGCTTGTGTCCGAGGCAGCTGCCACACGTGTATACGGGGGTTCTGCGTAGGATGCGAACAGTTTCATTCACGCAAACAAGTATCGCAAGCACTGTAGAAGCACTGGATAGCGCAGAGTTGGTGAATTATTTGACAGTCGTACGATTTCAAGACTTAGAAGAGAGGGGTTACTGCGTGACCGCCGGCCGCAATCCCGCAGCAGTTCGACCTGCGCCTCCCTCACACGGCGCAACCACATATAATAACGAGGGCACCATTCGATTACCTTCTTCGTCTGCTGCTCCTTGCGTACACTTCTAGCTTGACTAACTGTCCTCGACTCTGGTCCTTGCATCTGGATGACTGGCGGTTATGGGTGAAGCACGGGAAGAGCGAAGCAGACAAAGTGCAAATCCAAATAAGGATCGATTATTCCTTCAGCTTGGCGCGAATAAAAGAGCTTACCTGTCCATCTCTATCTATGTTCGTTGATAACCTCTAATATTTCTTGAAGTCTGGCCTCGTGGACCTCGTGGGGCCGAGCTGAAGTAGTGCCCAGTGGTTACACCGCATCTTTTAACAAGGCTTCCTGCAAGCTCCGGATATAGATCCTGGTCTGTGCTGCTGATCTAAACATTTCTCTGCGTACTTGCCATAGTCATCTGGCCTGGCAGAGAAACAAAACTTGGCACTCCAGAGTCCAGACTTTCGTCAAGTCCGTTAGGGTTCTGTACAGAGGAGATACTGATAGTTTCACAGGGGAAAATGAAGCGAGGCTTGAAGTGTGGGCCGCCTTCACCTCTTGAAATGCTCGTCGAACCCACTTCGAAGACCGGAAAGATTGTCGGACCGGCCGATTCCACTTGTGCATATGGTAAGTCGATGCGGCAAGGTCAAGGCAGTTACAAGTGGCTCATACCGTGGATAAGTGTATCCACGTCAGTTTTACTGCGCGACTGTGGATGCATGCGTCAGATGCCAGTTGGCTGGAGAATCGAGGTATTATGGGGCTCCGGAAGATCCTCGTTAACACGTCGACGTCGCCGTCGCCGTGTACATGACCATCGTCAGATAAGGTTAAGTTTAATATGTAGTCTAATTGCGGCCTTTCACGATATTTGCGTCGATACCGCGAAGTGGAGTCTGGAGACCAATCAGACGGAGACTGAGGAAAGATGTGGGAAACCTTTCATCCCATTTACACTGCTCTGCGTAGCATCCGTAGTACGTCCAGCTTTCCTCTTGAGTGCCTTGGCAATAGATTGATCTACACTTCTGTCTGGAAAAGATCGACATTACCAAGATTCTGGGTTCCGTGGCGTAGGAAGCCTCGTCCCTTCAGGAGCTCGTCGCTCTCGTCAGGAACTGCCACATCCATCGCCATTTCTCATTGGCGGATCTCAAGAGAGATGCAACCTTAGACTTGAGGAAGTTATGCTTGGTGCAAGAGATAATTGAGTATCGCCAGTTTCGTCATTTCGCTGTCCAATCCGTGGAATGTTTCTGATGCCGCGGCGCAGCGCTCCAAAAATTATACCACAGCTTACGCTCAAACAGCGCTCCAAGAGACTTGGTAAGTTTTGCTCTATTGAGAGATTTGTGGTACTGAATTGTCGGTCGTATTGGCTAGGGAGAGCTCCCTCGTCGCCCTTGAGCGTAATAGAGGCACTGATACTGAAACAGGTCGGAGCGCATCGCGGACTTGTATACCGAGTCGCATGGTGTGATTTCTGGCTGTCGCTGCACACCCGGCCAATTTCCGTAGACGAATGACGAAGTGCCGACGTGGGTCTCGGGGCGGTTGGATGAACGCCGAGCACCGCCTCTCCCGATTTCTGCAGGATCAGGAGCGACCTCGACCGTGAAGGCTGCGGCAAAGACACACACTCACGCCTTTCAGAAATGACTTACAGGCTCCTGTTCTCACTACTCCTTTCTCCTTTTTAGTGATCATAGAGTCAATGTCGGTCGAATCGTCGCAGTCTGACTCTGTGACACAACGTGGACCCTGAAGGCGGTACCGACACTTCTCAGACTAACGACATGACCTTCCCCGACATCGACCTCGACAGCGAGTGCCCATTATTCTCCGCGGCATGCGAGAACCCGGCAATGTTTTTGCGCAGCGGCAGAAACAACTTCCACTCCTGTCACCCCGCCTTCGTAGTCTCCCGCCGGAACCGCCCCAAATCGCTCAACGTCACCTGAGCTCCTTTTCATTCCCATCGCGCCCATCACTGCACATCATATCCTGCTATGGCCGTGATATCCCATTTGGAAGGTTTTGACTGCGCTTTGACCTCTATATAGGAGGCTCCTGGGCACCGCCTCTGTCGATGAACCAAAAACCTCAGCGCCCGTCTCTCGCTTCCATCACATGTCTTACAAACGCAAGCAGAGAGAGTCGTGCCCCAACTGTGTTCGCTCAGGACGGGTACGCTTGCCCCTTGCATTCCTCTATCGTCTGCCCTGCTGCTGACGCTGATCAATCTTAGATTTGCGATGGACTCGTCCCAGAATGCATGTACTATCGCCGGTCCGCACCATTGAACCCTACTCGGCCACGACAGATACGCAACAAGGAGGAAGAGATGTATCTTGAAGAACACATCCGGGAGCTTGAACAGAGGCTTGACACCCTCTCGTCCAGTTCTTCGACCCCTAGAGCATCACCTAATCTCTCCGCTAGAGCGGTCTCCACTAGTCCGCGCTCTCAAGACAGTGCGTCATTAGAACCCATTTAGACTGACCAATATGTTGATCCCATTATTTTAGCGGTCCCGAATGTCTTTAGAAATCGACCCCAGGAGATGACGGGCGAATGGTGGAAGTCAGCGTCTTTACGCCGTTCAATTCGCGATTATCTGTAAAGACAATTTCTCTTTTCATCTGTTTTGAAAATGCTGATTCTACTGATATGTAGAGTCAACATATTTTTAGCTTATGCGGGGCAACACCATATCCAAGTCGACGGGCCCGGTTTAATCCGAGTGCTGGGCTCGCAAGATCCATCTGAACAGCCACATCCAGCTCTCCTCGACTCCATCTACCTCTTCGCATGTTCTTGCACCGACATTCTCTCTCCTTCAACATCGCTATCGCTTGTCGGGCTCGAAGAACATTTCTTGACCCGGGCTCGCAAGGACATGAATGACAGTCTCGCTTGGGCAGACAGGTTACTAGACTACCTTAAGGCTAGTAACATCATTGCTGCCTATCTTCTCCGAAGGGGTCGGCATCTTGAAGGGTACGAGTATTTTCCCATAATTTCTATCTACCGTTGCTGATCATCGGATCCATAGCTATCACCACCATTCCGGAGCCGCTAGACTTGCCATGGCTTGCGGCCTGCATCGAATCTACTCTCCGGTCTTCCCGCCCCACGTTCAAGACCCTCTTGCTACATCACCCGATGCGGTGATGCTCCTGCGGCCTATCTCCACGCAAATGGAGGTTGCAGATCGAATATTCACATTCTGGAACATGTTCGTCCAAGATCAAATTTATTCTGTCGTTCATGGATTCGCACCTGCTCTTGACGAGCGTTTGCAAGAGATCATAACTCCACTACCCCGACCGCTGGTGGAATATGAACAGGTGCGTGACAGTATCTTCGTCTACGCGTGCCTGATGACTAACACATGCTTGATTATTAGAATGACATTCGTGTACAAGATATCGATCACCTGGACAGAGTCTTTCAGGGCGCTTCGAGGTCACCAAGCAGAGCGGAGTCTGCCTTCACGAGCTGTATCAAGGGTCTTGCGCTCCTTCGATCCACTCGGGCAGCGTTGTCAAGCCGGCGAGGTGGGATATTAGCCCTTAAAATGGATCGTACTCGTTCTGACCTGGATCTATCTCTTTGTAGGTGACATCACCGCCCTGCTCTCTTCAGCTCAGTCTTTTAGTCGAAGTATCACAAGGACGGCCGAGTACTCGACAGAATCGACAGGCTTGATGGACCGATTCCTGTTCTCAGGTCTTGTCTGCACTCAAACCGCCTTGCTCCAGCTGTCCGACGCTAGCGGAACCCTTGGCAAAGAAGACCAGGCAATGCTTGCCTTCCGCTTAACCGAAACGATAAGTTCACCTTACAATCAGCAGCTTGCCCGAAGCTCGCTCCTGATCACAGTACGTAGGGTTTATTCCATTGAGACGGGCACCGTGACTGACTAAACGCTCTTCGTGCGCTAGCACTGTCTACGGTTTGTTCAGTCTACCCTTGAACAGCACGGACACATACTGTCAGGACGTCAATCGGCGTCGGGAATAAGCCGCTCAGAAGTGGAAGAACGACTCTCGATGCTCGGTCAGATCATCACCCCCGCGTGGTAATAAACCACTCAGGCAAGTACTTTGTGTTTTCTTTTTTATATTCATATATTCGCTCTCGGACCTTTTGCTATCGGACATTTTACACCCCTCTTAACCTATTCGTCTCTATTGATGTGTATCCTTACTTGGACTTGAACTCTCGGACTCTCAGACTCTCGGACTCTCGGACTCTCGGACTCTTGGACTTTCGGACTCTTGGTCTTCCTATTGTAGAATCGCTCTAGAGACCGCACGATAGCGTTGTGAAATGAAGTAGAATGTAACATGTGTCCGGAAGTCCGGCCATATGGCAACCAGTTCAAGTCTTCACTGATCGGGTGTCTGCTATTTCATGGAACAATACTGTCCAGCAGCACAACGCTAGCAAAGCGCAGGGACTCTAGCCACGCAAATCTCCACCGCGTCACTCCGAGAGTTGTTAAGCGTTACGGTGCTGGGAAGATTTCATGAGTCCTGGCTAGTGCATCCGCGGTCAGTGGTCTCACCTTGCATGTGGCAACTGGCTGCAATAGACGTGTCGGTCTCGGGGACACCGACATTGTGCAAGTAACAACAAGCGCGGTATTGAGCATTTGGACTAGAAATTAAGTCAGAATGTATAATCAGCACCCTATTCCAACAGGTCTAAGCGTGCGCTCCGACTGACCACTGGTCGTGCACGTCGCGAGATCGGCAATCCATGCTGGCTAGCTGTCCATCGTTCAGAATATGCGATAGGCCTTTAGCTAAGCCGTTAAACCAAGCCTTCTCCTCTCCAGAAAAATTGGCCAGAATGTCAATGTCACTGCAGCACATTGGGGTTCCGTCGCACTTGGCTGGATGCCAAGCGCTGAGGAAGGAGTCGTGCGAGGCTGCAAGTCAAAGGGGTGAGGAAGTAATCGAGGAGGGCTGGCAGAAAGACTACCTTTGGGCCGATTTAGGCTTACAGGCGGTAGTGGAGGCAGACCGGCTCGAAACCTGTCCGCATTCGTTTGTTTATAAAGCTTGGATCGATACCGACTCCTCGCTGAAGCGATATTGAAGAGGGAAATGAAAGTAAGCAAAAAAAAAAGCTTCATATGTGTTCAGAGTAAAGGAGCGACGATTAACGAGTGGCGAAGTTTGAGGGGATGAGAGGAGAGGGAGAGGGTAGTGAACGTGCCGGATCGGTTTGGGGGAGAAATTTATATATGAGGGTCACGCCATGTGTCAGAGACGGCTTACCCCAGCTGAGGGGCCGCGGCTTCGCTCTTTAGTAAAGGGAGACTCTACTCCGTCAATGAGTCACGGTTGCGAAGCGTCAACACTAGAGATCCAGAGCGAAACCATCGGTCACCGCGATATTGATGGTCATTGAGTCGCCTGTCAGCGAAAGACATGGTCGCTAGTGCAAAATGCATTTGCCTGAGCGGTTGATGCCGCCATTGGCCCTTACAGCTCCGGACCGCATCTTGGCAGCGACAGGTTCGTGGGGTCGGCGAAGGCTCGGCGAGCCCGTTATAACGACTCGCATAAATGTTGATCCCAGCCGCAAATAAGTCACGGGAGATAGTCAAAGCTAACGCTTATTTCAAGAAAGCTTTGACTATTCTCTAGTATGTAGGATTTATTAGGCTGATTGACTTGCGCCTCACCTTTGGAAAGGGCGAATTCCAGTTGCCTTCTCACGTTCAGGTCACGCTCATGTCGTGAACTTCTGAGTCCAAGCTGAAGATGATTACAACTGGGCGAAAACTACTCTCTGATGACCTGATCGATGAGACTTCAGCAAGCAGAGCGTATGCGTTGTGGTGAGGGTAACCTATTTTGGGCACGGGGATTACGGCTTATGTGATATTGTCGAGCGTGCCGAGCGGGGAATCGTCCCACGGAGGCAACGAGGCTCGGACAGCTCCTGTTTCCGACCTTGCCTACCGCCGAGAAAGGGATCTAGACCACTCGGAACATAGACCAAGAGGGAGGGCCAGGAATCCAAGTGTTCAAGGTGCGTTGAGTCATTTGGAGCTCTCGTTGCTTCGTGGTGGGAACTGATTTGCACCCAGTCGGAGGGCTCAACCACAGCGGTGCAGCACCCCTTTTTAGACCCCCCACGTCCCAGCTAGCCTCTCCAGTAACCGTGGAACGTTTCCCTTTTCCAATCCGTCGCTGAACACATCCATCCGCTCCCCAGAAATGTCGACGGAGAAAACCCAGGAGATTGTCACTCGGACGGTGGCCAGCTTTTTGGCGGAGTTGGACAACGTCATCGGGTATGTGATAGCGATACACACCGTTTTGCTATCGGCCTCACGATAGAAACCCTCTAGAACATCTTTGGAGGACCAAGGCCAACTCGAAGCACGGGTTGCTGCCGTCCAGAGCCTACAAGACATCGTTGGACGGCATCTTTCCGATTACTCCGTCAGACTCCATAGACGTCAAAACTCCGTTCTCCCTATATATCGACTCCCCGTCGAACTTCTTATCGACATTTTCCTCCGCGTTATTGACCTTATCGACTGGGACATGGAGCAGGTGAGACGTTGCTTCTTTCGTTTTGCAGACTCTCGACTCACCCAGTCTCCTGATCAGAATCGAACCCTAGCCAGCGTTTGCAAGCATTGGTACGACGTCATTGTCCAGTCACCTCAATTCTGGCATCGCATCAATGTCTCTCACGATCTCGACGTTATCAAGCGTATCATGCGACGTAACGGTGACGGTCCATTCTCTATCCAATTCGACAAGGACTCCATTGCGGAGACCAAGCACGAGGAAGTTCTCGATCTCCTCGCACCCCACTCGCTTCGCTGGCAGAGTATCATGTTCCAAGGCCGTCTCACAGATTCGATCTTCAAGTTGATGTCATCCCCAACACCGAATCTTACGGAACTTTTCGTCTACCAATGGTCGGGGGAGCCACAGAGAAAGTTCGAGCTTCCCGAAGGAAAGTCGCTACGGAGACTAGACGTCGGGCTGGTCGGCGTTCCTTGGTCATCTTCACGCTTATCAAACCTCCGCTCGATTCAAATACGAAATATCACCAAAGAACTTCCCAGTCTCGCCGACCTCTCTACTATTCTCTCCTCCTCACCAGACCTGACTTGGCTACGGCTAAGCGATTGGACCGAAACCGACACCCCTCCGAACGAAACGTACGATACCATTCCCAGACACCCAATCCGCCTTCCAAAGCTCGAAACCCTCGTCCTCCAATCCATTCAACCACGCTACGTCAACCACCTCCTTTCGTACCTCCACTCCTCTTCCTGCACCTGCCTCATCCTCGACGATGCGCCTTCGAAACACCTCCAAGGCTTCGACGTGCCTCTGGTCAATCTCATGACTTCGGCCGTTAGCTCCGCGACATCGCTTAACCTCGACCTCGACGAAACAAAGCTCAAGCTCGCCATCACCTCCACTCCCGAGGTCAATGTCTTGGACAAGTGGATCTACTGGGCTAACCGCAAACCCGGCATCGACGTCACGATTCAGTTGAAGAATCTCACCGAAATGCAAGTGTTGGCGGAAGCGATCTCCGGAATGGAGTTGGCAAAAGGCAAGGGCGACGATGTGGAGCGGTCGATTTCGGTGGTAATTACCGGCCGCGGGCAAGAGCCGTCTTCTCCAATCAACTCGGAAGTCCCGACCCCGTTCCCTTGCGAGGCGCTGGACTACCTCCCGCTCGTAAAGGAAATTCGGTGCTCCAACCACTTCAATGCTACCCCGCTGCTCCAGTACCTTGGTCGACCTCAGACGAACTTCGATGAGAGCATCAAGTGGCCTTGTCCTAAGCTGACCAAGCTCGAGGTCAACACTTGGGATAACTCGGCGGACACGATGTTTGATCAACTCAAGGCTTTTGGTGAAGCGCGACAGACCGCTGCAGGAGTGCGACCGACTCCTCCGGCAGCCCCGGCGACCCCGGCGACCCCAGCCACTCCGGAGGAAACCGTTCAAGATGCGCCGACAGGGGGTACGGAGGCCGGCGACACATCTAACGCGAGCCCTGCCGAGGCGACAGGTGCTGAGAATACGAGTCCGGCAGCAAACGAGAGTCCAGCGGGTGAAGCGAGTGCAGCAGAAGACGCGACCGCCGCATCAAACACGGGTCCAACAGAGGCTATAAATGCCGAAAGCCCGAGTACAGCAGAAGAAACGAGTCCAACAGAAGATCCAGCTCAAGACGCGATGACAGGGAGTGGGGAAAGCGGCGAGGCATCAAATCCGAGTTCAGCGGAGACGATGAGTGCTGAAAATGCGAGTTCAGCCGAACGCGCGAGTCCCGTCGCCGATGCGGGTCCAGCACCAGATGCGCGGCTGATAGAAGAGGCGACCCCCACATCAAACACGAGTGTAGCAGAGGCCACAAATGCCGAAAGCCCGGGTACAGCCAAGGACGCGGGTCCAACAGAAGAGCCAGTTCAAGACGCGATGGCAGGGAGTGGGGAAAGCGGCGAGGCATCAAATCCGAGTTCAGCGGAGGCTACGAGTGTTGAAAACACGACTTCGGCCGAACCCCCGAGTCCAGCCGCCGATGCGAGTCCAGCACCAGATGCGCAGCTAAATGAAGAGGCGACTCCCACATCCAACACAGGCCCAGAAGAGACGAGGAGCGCCGAAAACAAGAGTCCGGTCGAAGATGTGAGTCCAACGGTAGACGCAATTCCAGCAGAAGACACGACCGCCACAAGTTCAGGTTCAAGCTCTGGCAGTGGCTCGAGCGTCGACGGTGCTTCGTCCATCGAACCTGAAGAGCCCGCTACCGAGTTGTCTAAGGCTGGGCCAAGTTCTTCGAAACCCGAAAGTGTGGCGCTGCCGGAAGAATCGACGGTAACCCCTTCTGAGGAGCCAGAGAAGGTCCTAGACGAGGTCGAAACGTTGGAAAGGGAGATGCAGAAAGCACGCGAAGAGGAGGAAAAGAAAAATAGGCCGGTCAAATTGGAGAGGTTGAGCGTGCCAAGCGACGTCGTGGAGAGGTTGAAGGTCATCGATTTGTTGAAGGGTATCGTGTTCGAGGCATGATGTATTTACATTTGTCGTTATACGAGATTTTGTGCTGCCCATTGCTTCTTTTGTAATTAAAAAACGTCGCCCACACCATCGCCACCGGTCAGCACAAAGCGAGCAAATGCGATAATCTAATCCGCAAACCCAGCGCCGCACGACATTAGCTGCACGGACCTTGTAATTTCCCCTCCTACAGCATCCAGCCCTTCGACCACATCCTTCCGGTCTGCCTGCCGATCCCGCGTGGCAACGGACTTACTGCACTTAGCATCAAAACCGGTTAGATGCCGCGTGCGTCACGCGTATTCATGCCGTAGCGCAGAGACCTTTCCCTCCCCCGAGCATTATGTATATAGCAACGGTCGAAATCCTTGCTAGTTATCTACACAAACTCGTAGTTTCTATCTAAATACAAGAAGAACTGGGGGAGATACGGCGCGATCTTTCGGAGCGGTCCATTTGACCAGTTTTGTCACCAGATCCGCCGGACAGACTAGCCGCAGATTTCTTCCTCATTTAGAAACTTCCAATCACGCAACCGTTTCCATGAGTTTGTAGTCATTCTCGACCTTAGAAACATATAAAATATCCCTTCGTATAAAATATCCCTAGAATCACATATTTTTGGAAGTCACCACCATCATGAAGTCAATTTCAGCAGCTACTACTCACACAATCCTCTTTCTCATCGATAAAGGCCTTTCGAACCGCCAGATCCACACCCAAATAAATGTCAGTATTGGTGAAATCAGTGAGATCTGTATGAGGGACAATCTGTTCCAAAAACATTTCCCCTTAAAGTACGTCATTTTTTGCAGTTTCGTGTACAAACCACCGGAGGATGACTTACCTTTTGTGCTTTGTACAGTAGAACCCCTGATTAAGCATAGGGTTGGTAGACACGGTTAGGTTATGAAAAAGAGGGGGAGTGCAGGCCAGCATGGATGAGGTAGAAAGCCATCACAAAAGGAAGATATGAAGAAAAGGGCACTACATCACAGAAGTGCTCACCATTCTCAAAATGATAAGGGGACGGGGGAGTTGGACCAACATCTCCAGTTTTTCTAACCCCCTATTT
>WSUD01000527.1:0-14173 GCA_019633495.1 Tulasnella sp. 427 | reverse complement strand
TACGAACCCATCAATATTCAATTTGGTTTACGGATTTAGATCAGGAGCACACGAAGTCGAAGAAACCTATTCCATATCAAATTCGTATCGTATTTAAATACTCCGAGGCAGGCTAATACACTCCTTATTTGGTCATGACGACACTCGACGCAATCTCGGGACAGGTAGTCCATGTGCTGTCTCGCGAGAGAAACTAAGCATCGTTACAGCGCCTATCGGTTCGGGCCCTCCTGGGATAACTCCAAGACAATCATGTAAGATAATCATGTATTCAAAGAAACAGGTAAACAGGCTACCCTAAGTTGGTGGACACTCCGTGTCGTAGCAGAGGCTCTGACGCTTCTAATTGACAGGAACGGTACTGACAGTGATAACCGTGGGTCCGTCTTCGTGAGGCTTAGCTCTAACAACAAACACAAACTGGTGCTGAATGTCGCCAAAAGTCTCCTTAGATGTGATCTCATTTCCCTCCGGGGTGGCGACTTTGTTCCCATCCTCCGCGCTGCTCGACTCGACCACACCCGCCTTTTCTGGCGCCGGGTAAACAGGCGCAAAATATCCCTAAAGACATTCGATTGAGTCGCATATAATCCACAACTGGACGACACTTACAGTTGCAAAGTTTCAAGTCTCACACTGAGGAGGAAGGTATATCAGAACTGGAGATTGGACGTTCACCAGGTCGGACCGAGTGGAGAACTCACGGGGACGTCGTCCAGCAGAACGACCCAGGCGTTGCATGCATCGAATCCCCCGCCGATGTTACTGGATACAAATTCAAAATCTATGGATTTTTCAGGCGGAACAGGGACCTTGGGTTCTTTCTTATATTTGCCTGCCGCTAGAAAGGTGCCCTCTTGACCAAGTGTGATTGGGCTAGCGGCCGTGTATCAGCGAAATTGTCTTCGTTTAAACACCGCGACTGTACGTACTA
Organism: Tulasnella sp. 427; assembly: GCA_019633495.1. Taxonomy (NCBI): domain Eukaryota; kingdom Fungi; phylum Basidiomycota; class Agaricomycetes; order Cantharellales; family Tulasnellaceae; genus Tulasnella; species Tulasnella sp. 427. The sequence goes on along the minus strand of WSUD01000527.1, from coordinate 13,239 downwards.
TTTTGTATCGTTTCGGAGAATGACTTCCATCTAGAAGAGCGAAGACACTCAATTCAAGACGGTGGTAGGTATAGATTTACCAGGACAGACATTTGGTTCAGAATGTTGTTCAGCTGAACCAAGACAGGGCGATCATTAGAAGAAACATTTGCAGAGTAAAAGAGTAACCGAAAGGCTTACAACTCTGGATGAGGTCGGGTGTAGTAATGATCTGACCGGCGGTTGAGCACTGCAGAGCCTTTATACTGCTGAGTTCTTCTTCGACGCACTGGCTAACTTCGAAAGAAAGAGTCGGCACTTCGAGATTGGCGATTGTCTGGGCTCTTACTCGGATTGCCTAGAGCTACAGTCGAGCGCCCCGAAGAGAAGCTTGGGTAAAGCAATCGGAGCGCTTTACCCCGTTCACACGGCTCTTCCAATTCTTAACGGTTCCCCTATTTCCTCTTGACCTAATTCTATTCGTAGCGCTCAATACAAACGGGTAAGTAGTCACTCGGATGGGCTTGGTCCATAACGAGAGTAGTCGAGTGTATCCCAAGACTCCAGAAACAACATTGAAAGTAGATCGTCCGACTCTTAGCCGCCTCGATTAATCTGAGTGAAGTCTGAGAGTAGAAAACCAGGTAATCTTCTAGACGGCATTCGCGATCAGCTGGCTGGGAGTGAATTCAACTGAGGCTCCGTGATCGAGTGTCTGACATGGGAGAAATATCTCCAGAGGGGCTTTAGTAAGGTCGAGTAACATTAATAGGGCTTCATCTACAGCGGGTAGAAGCTATCTCCAGGGGCGCAATAAGCAGGTTTGATAATGAATTTACAACTACCAGCCTATATGTGCTTCGTGAAAGCTTTCCGTAGAGCTCGACGCGTCGAGGGGTTCGGTCAGAGGAGCTTCGTTCAAAGGAGCAATAATCGATCAGCTGCGATGTACGATAGACGGAAACGGAGGTCCGTTCTAGCAGATCGGCATGGAGCATATTAATTCTGTACGTGTCATCGTTACAGAAAATATTACGCCTTGGATTCTGTTTGGTCTTTTTTAGAGGATCCCAGTTACGAACTACTCAGACAAGCCATCGGAGAGGGGTTACTTCGGAACCCGCAGCGTCACAAGGTCGTTGAGCGCTCAAAACAAGCAATCGGAGCTAATGAAAATCCGAAAAAAACGTGCTTGAGGTTTATGACCGCAGTGCTTTCGGGGTTGTTGGCCAGCTTGGCGTCAGGGTTCATGGGTCACACATAACTCTCGGCTGGCGATGATGTCGAATATTTGACGCACTCGGCTTGCCTCGGGGCTTCTCTTCGGAGCGCTCGAGCTTTGCTTCATGATCAGACCGTCCACCTTGTCAAAGCAAAGAAGGAGCACTGGGAAGGATGTTCGATCCACTAGTGAGCAACACATGATCCCATCGTGCTGCTATTCGGAGCGCCGAATCCCTCTTACAGGAGTCTGTCGTGCTTCCGTAAAGACTTCAATAGTATAAAAACCGTACGGTAACCAACCTTTCAGATCAACAACTCACTTTAACTCATAGGCTGTAAGCCCCTCTCCTCCTCCTTAATTCTCTGCGCATATCCGCTAACAAGGGCTCTGACGTTCCATTACTATATAGACTCTTCAACCAATGGATTTGGTGAGTGAGTTGTGCATTTGGCTGACCTGTCATGATCTGATTTCATCCTAATTATTAGAAAATTCCTTTCGAGAACGGCACAAAATAGTACGTCGATCTCTTGGTATTAATGTCATGCTTACGTCGTGTGCCAATATTCGCTTGCCTAGCTCGATCGAACTCGATACGAACGGCATTTACATAAAGGCCGGAAAATTTGAATCTCTGCCGAGAAATATTGCTCCAGAACGTGCACCCCTGATTGAGCTGTCCTCTGAGGCCATTCCTGGCGGTGGAATTGATGCGGGGAACGCATGGGTCTTCAAACTGCCGAACGTAAGGGAAATTTTTCGCTTGGGACATCCTGAATCTCAGTCTCAAAGTCTGATATCCGTCTCCGTCGCTAGGGTCAAACTTGGAACCTCGCGACCGTTAGTATGCCATCATCGAACAGTGAATGAATCTCATTCCCCCGTTTCTTTAGGGATACGCCCTGATGAACGGCCACCCCATTACGACGTCGGCTGGAGTCGTCGAGTCGAGCAACCCCCAAGACGGAGCCAAAGCCGCCACCGAACAGGGCAATACAATCACGTCTACCGAGACTTTCATGGATGAACAAGGCCACTCATTCCAACTAACTGCTCAAGCTACGCGGAATGAGCTGCTGGGGTTTGTTATCAAAGTTGTCGCAGTCTGTTAGTAGCTAGTATCAGATAGAGACTTGCGATCTCAGTACTCAGCAACCGACATGGAGTAGCCTGTTACGGACTTGACTTTTGAATACATGGAATACCCGATGAATATAATACGTGAAGATGAACTCAAGGCGTTCCAATGTAGACCTCACAAGTCATTTATGGGTAAAAGCGAGATTTCAATGAAAGCGAAATTTGAGCAAGGCAAAAGAGGCACAAGAGCGCCTAAGTCAAGGGCTCGGATCAGTGCCGCCTGTCTCACGAGCCATGAGACAGTATGTCACCTGGGCTTTGAAGACGACTAGACCTAGGCGTTTAAGTTACTCGGAGCTGTTGAACATTCATACAGCCGCTAATTTCTTGGAGAAACCATCTCATCTCGTCTGCCGTTCGGTTGAAACCCGGCGGCGGTTGGGCGCTTCGAGTAGAAGTTGATCCTTCGAGGCCGGCGCCTCTCGAGATGTTGCCTTGAATTCAAGTTGGGCCTCCGACTAAACGATTCAGCTCTCCCTTCTCCAAGCTTGGATGAAGCCTTCAGCGAGCCGACAAGATGAGGGTGCGTAATAAATGGTATTCGTGAACTGGGGGTTACGGTCAGTTAAACACTATGAAGAGACGATGTGGCGAGAGATACCGTTTTGCGAGCAAGCAATGGCAACAGTGGAAGGTGAAGAACCAGGCGGACGGCGTAGCTTTGTTGGCCTTCCAGTCGAGGCTCGCCGGCCATTCTAAACCCCTTCTCAACGCTGCTACGTTCTTCGGTACGCTATACGTACGAGTTTTCTCCCGACTTTGATGACTTTGATTGAGAGACCAAAGACTACCTAAGCGTGAAGCCCATTGAGCGTCTGCCAACCGCTCCGCGCCCCGTTGGGACCGACGATGACGTCTGGGACTTCGATGATTATCGAATGGTAAACATCTCGGAGATGATCTTTGTGACTATATGACCGCAAATGGCGAAACTCTCCGTTTTTGGGTGGTGCAGAGTTGACGACGAAAAGATCGAGAGTCTAGACTCTCGGCGTCCAGAATCCCACGGTTCGTTACTTCCCTGAAGAGTTATCCTCGATGCTGCTCTCTTTTTCTTTCACTCAAGGATGAGTCTGAAGGAGACTGGAGCAATGAATCTTCATGGTCTCTAGCAAGTAGCGAGAGAAAATTCTCTTCTGTTTTGGCTTGTTCTAGAGCTCTTCGGTCGCCTTATCGCTTGTAGCCATGATGAATGACCAGGATTCACGGCACGAGTTCAAGTCTCTCTCCTGCTCAAATGCCACAGGATTGAGATTTCTACGAGTTTCTGGACTTTGTAAGAAAGAGATGGAGGTCATGGAGTTTGATTGAGAGGATGTCCTTCGCGCACCGGTCCGAGAAGTCCATTGTCACGCTACTACCAAGCTCGCGCCTTCAAAAGGCTGCGAACCAGATAGTAGTGAGGCAATAGGCCGCTGAGACGGGTGAGCGAAGTCCAAGAAGTGTAGTGACACGCCACTATCGCTGCGCGTCGACGACTGATATCGGGGACACGACGGCGGTGGTAGGAGGACACTACACCACTTGACTTAGCCAGGTTGATGTGATCGGGAAGTCGAGGAAGTGGTTTTGTTGGAATGGGAAGAGGTGGACTGGGCCGAGAGAGAAACTGATGAGCAATTTAAGAGCCGTAGTGAAAGAGGGAGGTAGAAGGATGCGGAGAGCTGATGCAAGAATGCAAACGCTGAACATGGTAGGAGGGTCTTGAATAGCGTTCATCTCGAAGCTAGCCGATGCTGACGTTTCTAGTTTGAACAATGTTGATTCTGATCCAGTCCGGACCCTTGGCCGTCTGCGCCAAGTCTGTATGTATTGACGGCTACCGAGGGCTCCACCAGATCACAAATAAAGCGACATCGTCCCGTACTGGATTGGACTCGGAAGGCCTTTCAGCATCCGAGAATAAATAAATAACATCCCGGTCTCGGATACGCCTGACAACATATGCTTGTGGCATCTACGGCGGCGTTGGGGCCGAAAGCCCCGGCCCGGGGGAGGGAGTACTTGCAAACTTCGAGTTTAGCAGCTCTTGTTCTCACCATCCACTATATAGGGCTCGTAGTCAAGTGGCTATATAGAAACAAGAGCGGAGAACCATATGGTCATATTCGTCGTCGAGATAAGCCGTGATCCGTAGTGCTTGCAATGACATTCTGTCGGCAGGGCGGACTCTCACGGAGGGTACAAGTATCGCAGAGTCTAAGCTGGTCTGTGGTGGCTCTGACGTAATGCAAGGACATTTTTGCCTCGGAACTAGGGAGAATTTTCTAGCCCGGAAGATTGCCAAACCTTTCACCCGGCCAATCAGGCACCGACCAAGCGCGCCCAGGAGCTTTTCTTCCACCATCTATATATCTCAACTTCACAAAAATCTCATATGAGCTTCAGCACTCTCGCTCACAGGACCTGGCCGTAGAGAGTGTAGAGGCTGAACGTAGCCCGGCGCACAGCATGAAGGCCATCCGTCAAAATGTCGAGAGGCCCAGCCGATACACTCACCACCTAGGCAAATACATTTTTGCACGCCAATACCGCAGTACAGGAACGACTCTCGACATTCTGGACACGTAACTTCGCCTCGGGCATCGCTTAATGCCCTCGCATCCAATCACTCGCCTGAATTCCAACCCGTTTCAATCTCAACCGCGAACCACCGTGTCCATGAATCAGTCTCACTCCATTCAAAACTCCGCCAGTAATCATCCATCTGCATCTCGGTCGCTCCATTCCTACGGTAGCTGTCATCTTAGTCAGACTAACCCTACCCAACAATGTGCCTCCATCCTGGGTTGAAGCCTTTCGCTCTGTGACTGAGAAAACCCCGCCTTATGGCTTGCATAACTCATAATGAGAGGTGTCGATCGCGTCCTCGTACACCTCTGAGAGTCCTCCATTCGGTAGTGAATCGCCGGGCAAGACAGGAGATCGACTGCCCATCCGACCGTTGACGTCGTGTTTTTCCTTGCTGCTCAGCGCAATCGAGTACCAAGCCCCAATCCCCGATTCGAGCACCCGACCCAGGTGAAAATCATCGAGATTTCAATGGACGACCTGCTCTCCATACGCGGATTTCCCCTCCGAAGTTACCTTCCATCCGGAAAGCGGCCGGTTGCTGTACGCTAGTTGCCACAATCCTTCAAATTTTCTACAGAAGCCTCCGGTGAGTACCATCGAAGAGGAGCAGAGAGAGCAAGATTTATTTCTAGCGGCAAAGTGGAGTTTAAAGCCTCGAGGTAAGGATTCGGGCTACTTTCATATTGTTGGGCGCGCAGCGGAGCTATGGGTCAGTCGCGGCGGGGCTCGGTGATTGCGCAACAGCAGGACGTTGCGGGGGATTTATCTGGGAGGGAAGCTGGAGCAGGCAGTGACTTCGTCGACTCGGAACGGGTAATCTGCTTACTTGATCAGATTAAAGGAAATATTTAAGGTCTGTGAGTCTAGATAAACTGAAAGTTGTAAAGTGAGGAATGTAGAAAGAGTGCACAATGCGATCAGTCCGAACGTAAATGAGACGCGAGCTTCACGACGATTCGCAGCTGACTCTCGCTCATGATCGGATTCCCGAGCAAGTAGCGCATCCGCCAGGCCACCAGAGGGTGGGAGTAATCTGCAAGAGTTGGGTCACGAAGAAATCTATGATTGTGGGGGTTAAACAACTTGAAGGGGGAAACACGGTTCAAAGTCCGACGCTCATCCACTCATGTTGCAACGCGATGAAATATGCTGGTGATATATCTAAAACAGAGCGATACCAAACGCCGGAGCATCTTGATATGGCCGATTCGTGCAGAGAAGAAAAACAGAGCGAAGCGATTGGTTGGAAACGGGCCGGATCGAAATGGAAACAGGGGAGAGACAAGCAAAGAGGTCTGGCATCAACGTGAACTAGGCATCGATGGCGAAAGTTGAAGGGACGGAGGGAGTCTCATGCCAAGTGAATGCGTTAGGGGGAAAGCTGGTCTGGTGAACAGGCGGCATGGGCGGCAGGACCAGTACCGGGAGGTCGAGGTGAAGGAACTCGCTGTGATGCGAGCGCATGTGGCTCTTCACCGAGTCCCTCCGATCATTCCTTTAACACAGAACACGCTTAGGTGAGAATCAAGCATGAGATCTCATAGACTCACGTGTAAGAACAGCCGAGGGACTTGAGGGGACAGCCGTAAGTCCGAAGATGACTACCTCGGCATCGAGACCGACGAGCGGGGTCTAAATACCTCATCCCACACTCACAGACGTAGACCTTGGGATTCAGACTGTGGCTAAGAATGAAGAAGACATTAGCTCACGGAAAGACTCAGGACAAGGAGCATATACCGTGTGTTATAGTGTCGACGCAGACCTTCCATACTCTGCGGAGGTGGGCGAGATTAGAACTAGAGAGATGTAGCTATTACAGAGGGCGAACGTACGGCGAGTGCGCTATCGCAGCCAAATACCGGACAGAGATATGGCATAAGCACTAGCGTCGACGAAAGAGAAATACAGGAAGAGAAGTTTAGAAAAGAAGGGAAGCTGCTGATGAGCAGCAAGAGAAAGGATAGGCAGGCCGGATAGTGGAGGAACGAAGCACTTGGCGATCTAAGCTGTTTATATATTGGAGTAATAAGGTGGACATCGAGGGTCAGGGGTCCAGCACACGACAGCATCACGCTGAAATTGCTATTTCGGCCTGCGATGACAGGCAACCGCGGTTCCTTGGACTGTGTCAGGTAACAGGAAGAAATCAAAACGAGTGCTCGAGTCGCTCAGGTCGCATATTGTCTTCGATGGGGTGCAGCTATTCTAACACTTAGAGTGGTCGAATGTACAAAGGTAGAGCGACAGAACCGGTATGGCGTCTAGACCACAGCGAGTCCACGGGCGCCAAACACTCGTAATGGGGGGAATGGTGGGGTGAGCACGCGAAAACGGCGACGGAGACGGCGACTCTTCCAGTGAGAATCTTCCACCCCTTCCGGCCTTCGGGTTTGCTTTGGTGGATAATTTCATCGGAAAGTGCCGCATCCGTGCAGAACGTCCTTTTTTCTGGAATATTCTACAAGCCTTATCCACCAGCAGTTGTCTTTGGATTGCCACTCATCGTTTCGCCGGGATCCTCGGACCTCTTGGGTCGTCGGATCTTCAGCATGCTGGCACGCTCGTTGTGCCTCCCACTGAAAAGATCAAAACAAATGATGAAGAGCCGTTTCTACACACCGCCTTTTGCATCGCACGGGGGAGTCCGGATCAACGGCGAAAACCTGCTCGATGTTGGACCCACCACCTCAACCATCGCCGTTGTGTTCATCTGAAATAAGACAGCGTATTGTAGGGTAACCGTCACCCTTATACAGCCCGGGTGTCAGTACAGAGCGGAAAAAGGTTTTAAAGGTTCGAGCAATTTGGAACGGCTGTCTCTGTCCGACACGCTGGTTCAGCGCGTCAAAAAGTATCACAGTTGAACGGCACGCCGGAGCGATACGCAAGCGATGGAAGAAGCTCTCGAGACGATATCATCCTCTCATAGCGAAGACATGCACCAAAGAATAAGCAGATATTTATGCGGAGAAACGACAAACGACATCCGAACATCGGTAACGAAACAGGATTTGTCCGACGTCGACGACTTCTACGCATCGAATACTGAGACGTCTTGCAATCCGTACTTCTACATGCCAAGATCAAACTCATCCCAGATCAAGTTGCCCCAGAAGGTCGGAGGAAGAGCGACGTCATTGAGGGTGGCGGCGCCCCGGTTGGAACGGGTCCCGTGACTTCTTCGACACCGAACACGAGCAGCTGGATCGGTAAACGATTTCCCGCAGCGGCAGAGGTACCTTAGACTACGAGGACGGTGCCTAGAGTAGCACAGTATATGGGCGAGAAATGGTTATTGGTCCCGGAGAGATAAAAAATGGAAGTGCGGGCGTACCGACGGTTATAGTGGTGTCGCAAACGAGCGGCACTCTACAAGGAATCCCGATGTCAGAAACAGCCAGGGAGAGCGGCAGATATAGCGTAGGGGGTCCGACGTACCGAGCATGTTGCGGTGCAATCGGAAACTGGGCATGGATACGGCATGACAATCGAAACGAAGTGAAGGGGAAAGTGAGGTAGAAAGGGGAAGCTTTCGCAGAGCAAGGTAAGAAGCAAGGAGGGTACCTAGGTGCTGAAGCGCAAGAGACTACCAAATCATCGTCTTTATACAGCGGGCGACAACTGGAAAAGATCGGATGAGGGTGGATTTGGGCGAACACGGAAATTAAAAGAACGAAGTCACTTTAAGTTTTGGAAAAGTCTTTGCAAATAAGCTGAAGATCGCCGAGAGATAGGGGTTTGAGTTGAATGGTAGCAGAAGCCACATTGACGGGGGTTCTCGACTAAACCATTTTAGTAATCCACGTGTATTGTCTTCATCGCCGAAGAAGGGCGAAACATTTCATGCTCTCTGGCCGAGCATACAGAGCTCATGACCTTTGGGTCAAGATCTCTAATCTGAATTTTCTAGCCTTTTCCGGGGTGTTGGGAAGACTGACTCGAGACCGCTGCCATCGCTCTTAGGACTGATGACTTCGGTAGCTGCTAAATTCGTCGAATCCCTCCGGCTTATCATTCTGTACCCAGTGGCCAGAGTCCAGAATAGCTCAACATCAGAGCCTAGAGTTTCGGTATATTCAGACCGGTCAACCTCCTGAACCGATGTGACCCCTCTTCTTCTCCATTTAGTTCGTCGCTTGTGGTCTACGGACCGGACCGCACTTCCTGCCGCAAAAGGAGAAGGGAACTTGATATTACACGACATGGAAAGACTACATGCATACAACATCGATTCTACTTAATGGCTTGACGAATGGCCTAGAATACAGAACCTAAAGCCTGGACAATTTCTTGCTAGACGACGGGGGCGGAGACTTCCTCTGAGTCCGCTCCATTCTCCAAAACATAGCGCTCTTGGACTGTTTAGCGAGTGATTAGTCAGTAGAGCAGACAAATCCCGGTAGGTCCAGACTTACGTCTGTTTTGATGAAGGTACCAAGCCTGTAACTCGGCCGCCTGGGTGCCAGATACCAAAAATCCGGATTAATGCGTTTTAACACGAAAGGGATTGTGATCCTTACCCTAGACGCAATTGCGGTGTTCGAGCTTTTCGCCGCGATAAGACCGATAGCACGCTCCGAGATGGTGAAGCGGTCGGCTAACAAAGTCGTGTCATAATCAGCCGAAGTCATTGTGACAAAACAAAAGGGTTGACAGACCGCGATTGAGACGAAGCATAGACCATGGCGTCGTGGTAGTGCCCTCTTCGATCTATAATTCACGAGGGTTTCAGTTGGTCTTATAACATGGCGAGTTGAAGGGCGATACGCACATAACCGAGAATCTCGAACTAGACGGGTCGCGTATCAGTCAAAGCGAGTCAAGGTGGTGTCTGAAACGATACGCACTCGTTTACGAGAGAGGGATTGATTTCTAGAGAACAGGAGTGACTGAACGTGTTGAGGATAGCCGTGGAAGTTGATGACAACGGGAAGATCCTCTCCGAAGATACCGTTGAACCTGAATCGCCGCCACAAACTATGTTAGTATTGCTCTTCTCCTTGTAGTATAATGTCACACTTACGCTTCTACGGTCAGAGCATGTGGATGACTTCCTGGCTCGCCGAGAGTCATGAGGTCAACCTATCGAATTATATGACACTCAGAGATCGGCTACTCGTGGCGTCAACGCCGATCACATACCACATTAACGACTCGGACGCGGACGCCTTCCTTCTGGAGCAGCTTGGCTGCAGCGATGATCTCCACGGTAACTTCGACACCAATGCCGACGAGAACGACATCGGGATTGACGCCGTCTTCGGTAGAGTACTTGCGCCAGACCGACAAGCCTAAGCGACGAAGAGCGAAAGGTTAAGCAAAGCGACCACTGTGAACGTTCTGAGCGATACGGACCAGCAACGCAGTGTCTCTCGGCCTCTTCGACCGTCAAGAAGCAAGGAGTATCGGCCTTGCTACCAACGATCTGCAAAAGCATCCATCACTCAGGAATGAGCGCTCAAGGCCGGATAGAAGGACTGGTTTGACATACCAGATTGACGTAGTCTTTTGAGCCCAAGCAATGAGCCATCACCGACACAGCGCAGTTTGCGTCAGGTGGGAGGTAGATTCGGGTCATGTGTCGAGGAAGGGTGAGCAAGTTACCGATCAAGCCGGGGTTCTGATGAGAGTATCCGTTACTACAGAACGCGACGCCGATCCCATCAGTAACGACATATTCTTTCTGGCCTTCCGATGCAGACATACTGTTCTTGTCTCCATAGAGTTGAAGTAACGATATAGTTCAAGCTCGCGACGGGGTCGCGCCACTTGGTCTCTTGAGCGACCTTGCGGAACTTCGCGTATTGCTCAATCTATCGAACCGGAAAGGAATCCTCGCTTAGAAAACTACTAGACCTTTAGCCCTATCGCCCGACTCACCATAGTTGTGACGATGCCGATGAAGGCCTCGTAACTTGGGAACAATCCGTGACGACCCGTAAGGAGGTAGCCTTGCAAGAAGCCCTGGAGGGCTGAAAGGAGAATTTTCATTCAGAATGGCGATCTTGGGCAACATAATCCCGGGTCACTCACTATGTTCGGATAGCATCTCGATGACACGTCCACCGGGCCCAGACGCTGCCAGTCGATAATCTCCGTGTCAGACCGATGAAAATATGATCCTTGGCTAGTTAACTCACTCTCAGGGTCCCATTGAAATTGACGAATACTGAACAAATGTTACCAGGAACATCAGAATCCGGTACTCGAGCTCCGAGAAAGATACCTTACGTTGCATCGAAGACCCCGTCAAGCTTGTTGGACTCAAATTCTGCAAAAGTCAATTTGTATCAGAGGGAGGTGAGGCCTTCTTGTGCATGAGACCGGCGTACCATCAGGAGAGAAGATACGGAAGCTGTTCGGGTTCCTCCTCACGACCTCAGTGAGGTATTCTGACAAGGACCATCGATGAGTAATAATGTCTCTGGCGAGGCTACGACTCGAGCTCACTAGCGATAGCTTTCATCAAGCTCGCCGTCTTAACATCCTCTTTCTCCCCAAACTCTTGGAACGTGGGCAAGTCAAGAGGCTTGTAGCTAGCATACGATTCCTAATGAACCCACCACCTCAGGTCAGTGGTTGCGTACGGTCGAGAGATCAGAGTGCCACCGTACCTTGAGCATGCCAGGTCGTCTGTCAAGCGCCTTGGGAACAATCTTCAACGCACCCTCCTTGACGAACCATGACGTGCCGTCGCTGATCTTGTCGACTTCGATGAGTTCTTCAATCTTGTAGCTCTGCAGCCACTTGACGAGCATCTCAAACTCCGCGTCGTCCTTGAACGCGGCGGGGAGGGGTACTTGATGGGAATGGTAAGAACCTTCGAGCTGGTGCTTGGCCGTCGCTCGAGGTCCGGTCATGCCCTGGTCAATCCCAACTCGAATTAGCACTTCTACTTGGTGTGAATTACTCGAGAAGGATTGCCTGCCTTCGGAGTGCGCAGGATAATCATTGGCCACCTCGGCTTGACGATGGGTTTCTTCTCCTCCCTCGCGGCCTTTTGAATCTTGCGGATCTCTTCATAAGCCCATTCCAGCGACGCGGCCATGTTGATGTTGAGTTTCAATAGTTTGTCTTCGGCCTCGGATTCGTCTTTGGCGAGTTCGCCGTACTCGACGAAGCGGACTTGGTACCCGTAACCGGTGTAGAGGGCGAGGAGTTCGAGGTCGTCCATGGCGCCGGGGATGGTACGCTCGGAGATCTTGAAGCCGCTGTTTTCGAATGAGAGCGCTTGTTAGTAAGAAAAGCGAGTGAAAGGAGTCGTGGAAGGCGTACTTGACGTGAAGGATGGGAAGGACGGCGCCGCTCTCGGCGGGATTGAGATACTTGTGGGCGTGCCAAGCAGTAGCGGTAGGACTAGCGTAGAAAGCGATGAACTGGTCAGTCCGCAGCAATCGATAGCTTCATTGCGCTTACCCAGTCTCGCTTTCACCGTCGCCCACGACGCAGACCGTCAGGAGGTCTGGATTATCCATAACGCTGCCGTAAGCGACGGAGAGGGCGTAACCTAGTTCACCACCTTCATGGATGGCACCAGGGGTTTCGGACTAGACACAGCGCATCGTAAGACATGAGAGCGCCTCGAACAACCGTGAATGGAACGTACGTTGACGTGTGAAGGGAACCCTCCGGGCCAAGAGAAGGCTCGAACGAACTACAGGGCAAAAGGATTAGAATCGAGGTTTCCCGGTCTTCATTCCTCGGCCAACCTTTTCTAAGCCCGCGGACGTCAAGGGGTATTGAGGATAGAAGTGACTGATACTACCCTCGAGGTAGAGGCAAGACAAAACGGCGGGAGCGCCGTGGCCGGGACCTAAACAACGAAGATGGATGTCGGTGACCAGTCCAAACTCGAACTAACGTTAGTTTCCACACCAGTGACATAGATCGCTTTCAAGTCATTGCCTTTGGCCCCTTCTCTGGTTATCAAAGCGAGCAGGTGCGCATATGTGAGGTTTAGGCCGGGACTAAGAGAGTCGAGGGACAGGGAGAGGTCAGCCTCGCAAGAAATGAGGTACGGAGATAAAAACGGAGAAAGACGGACCAGGTACCGAAGTGACCCAGTAATCGTTGCTTGACGTCATCCTTGGTTAAAGGTTTTGACTGAAGAGCGTTTGAACGGAGGAAGATTTGAGCGACGGAGAAGTAGTTTGCGCTGAGTAGAATGCGACGGTAAGCGACGATGGGCCCGCTTTGGTTGACTTTCAGGGACTCACAGGCGCTGGAACTCGAGCAGAGACTTAGTGTTGCCGCAAGCTCAGCTCCAGCTCGGCTGCGGCTGAAGCTGCGTCCAGCTGAGCAAAGGCAGCCAAACGCAG
>WSUD01000526.1:0-14184 GCA_019633495.1 Tulasnella sp. 427 | reverse complement strand
TCTGGGCAGTTCGAAGTTCTCATATTTGCTCATTCCATGGGCTTTGAGGCGCATCCAGTGGGTGGCGTGAACATCAGGGATGATCAGCCTGGCCTGGTATACACCACCAGCAGACCAATACCCAACACTTTTACTCAGTTCATTCACTAGTACACTCGCATACAATACAAATGTACTAATATCTGGTTTCTCGGGCGCTTCCACTGCTGTGTGAGGCGTGGTGAGCGATGTCGCTCCGGGGGGTGCGAAATTTAAAAAAACGCGCGACTGACAAGAAATTTGGGAACAGCTGTAAATATGTCCTGGGGAACTGGAGAAATGTCCCAGTGACACCGGGAGCCGTAAATTTTCTACAGGATTTTTAAACAGATTTACGGGGATAATTCATGCGTTCCGAAATAAAATATTCCAGTCTCACTGTAAAAAGTAGATTTTTTACAGCTATCCAGGAAAGTTTTACTATGGCGGACTTCACAGTATGAGTTAGTGAATGACAGTGATGGATCGCTTGGAAGCGACAGCACGATGGAGAGCGACGACTCTTAGGGTTAGGGAGCGTAGGTAGCCAAAAATTGAACAAGTGGGTCGATGGCTGCGTCAATGACCATCGAGGATATTTGCGTATGGCCTCAGCTGACGCTTTGGGACCTTAAGCTTTGCAAGTTCTCCGCCCGACTACTCCGAGTTGTCCTTCGCTTTCAATGCCAACCGTCTCTTCACCACATGCCCCCCCCCCCCCCGGCACCATCGTCTGCCGCACCCGTCGCGGCGGCTTCGAGCATGCCAGAGACCCATGCCAGCGCTCTCTCCAACGCTATGACGTGAACGTACAGCATCCTGACTTTGGACTTTGCAAGGCGAGGCGCTGTTGATATGTAACAGCGACAGCACGCTTCGGCGCTGGACGACGACCAGCCGACCATTCGCTCAGCGCCGACGTATGACTCACGCTCTCGCTTACTGCATACTGATCACAAGGGAGTGCGAGTCTATGTGGCCCCGACCTCGCCCCAACTGCCCCATACTCTCTTCGATGAGGTTACTCCGAGCTCGCGTTGTGTCGTCAGCCGTATGTCGTCACCCGACTCACGCAAAGACCCCCTGCGAGCTTTTGTACTCGTAGACTCAGCGTTGGATACCTTGGGCTGGGCTATTAGGTTCGTCGAGCGTAAAAGAACTTGACGTTCGATCGACTGACCCCCCGTCCCTCCCGCCGGTGTCGAGCCTGGGAACACGCGAATCCTCCTCCTCGCTTTGGGACTGCATCAAAATGGCTAGCGTACCTGCTGTTGGTGGTTTACCCGTCGATGGGGGTGTCGTTCGGTCGGATTCGCCAAAGGCTTCAGCGTAAGCTGTAGACAACCATCAAGCGTCGACTTCCATGTCGACACCACGGCTCTCCGGCCGTCACCACCCAGCACCTCCGGTCGTCATTTGTCATGCTTTACCACCCAGACTTTTCATTCTTATACAACTTGTTACTGCGCAGGTTTATCTACGATCCAACCGCTGGAATTATTAAGAGTCAGAAGGTCGTGGGCTACGGTTCGACACTTACCATTCCGCAAGAAGTGCTACCACCGGTCAAACGGACTGGACCCCCAATACGATATCAACTCTTTGGAGGTAAGTACATCGAACCGACGTTTCAAGCCTTTAGACAATTCCGTTGTTGATTTCCGAACTTGTATCATTTTGAAGAGCACGTGGTACGATTTTGACGCTTCCTGGATTCAGGTTTATTGTGACGTGAACGCGATCCCCTCTCGTTCGGTGATATTATGCTCCTCGCTCTCTTTGACTTTTTACTCACATACTCATTTACTGGTTTTTCTTGGTCTCGTTTCTCGCTCTCACCTTCTCATCTTACTGTCATGTGCTTTGTATCATCATGTCATTTGTATTTGCTGTCGTTGATCTTACTGTCATGTGCTTTGTATCATCATGTCATTTATATTTGCTGTCGTTCATCGAGACCGTCGGGGCCGGTCGTGGGATACAGTATCACTCGTTTCAGTCACCAGAGATTTTGATGCCGCAATCGTCGGGAGCTAGTCTCAATGCAATCCAGTATACTTACTCCTTCATCAAGAGGCCTTCGGCTTCAAACATAAACTCGACTGCTTCGTACTCACAATGCGCAAGAAGGCCACGAGGCACTTGAGCCTGATAAGGTTGTCCTATCACAGGTCGTGTGTGCGTTAAGGCATCCACCTTCCTAATTTGCCACCTGGGGCAATCCTCCCGGGAGGGTGGTTACTGATTGCGGGGTGATGTAGATTAGGTACTTCCGCCGGTAGGCGCGGAATGTCATACACGTCAGTTCCGTGAAAGCAGCTCGGTCTCCGAGCCGAGACAAAACGCTGGCCAGTGGACCTCCCATCAGAGCCGAGCCGTACCACTCTGCAGGCTGCTGAGGATCCGACAAAGCTGGTTTTAGGGTCAGACTTCGGATCCCTACGTAACAAGGCAGATAGCCAGTGTCCTGCAGATATTTTTACGCCCTAGGGTCTTTGCTGTGCTTAAACGCGGTTGTACGACAGTGATGGCCGGATCCACGAGGCGGGAAGAGTCGTTTGCAGGTTTCACAACTTCCTTATGACTCTTCAGGGAAAGACTTGTTCAATGGTTGTTCTTCGGTTGGACTAGACCCTTCACCTACGTCTAAACCTTATCGATTCCACTTTGCAAGCAATATCAACGTTGTGGCCCCACCATAAGATTGACTTGATTAAGAGTCTCTATAAAACTTGTGGAAGGATGCTCGAGGAGCGCTCCGTAATAAACACGACATATAACAGCCTCAAACTTCCATTCAATGTCTTCTCTAGACTGTCAGGCCAGCGTGGGGTCCCCCGCCGTGGACAACTCAGACGACAATCATGGGCCCAAATCTTCTTCCTCTCAGTCGGACTCCCCTCCGTGCCAAGTAAGAGTGGACGTCTGGAGAAGTAGGACCCGCTTGACACCAGCTCATCAATTCGAGACCGAGCACTACATGAGATATCAGCCTCTAGCGGCCTCCCAGTCGACCAAAAAGACGTCTGAGGGCAGCACGAAGACGCCGGCGGATTCGAGGACCTCGGGAACGCCAAAGGATACGAAGACTCCCGTGGACGCGGAGCCACCCACAAAGCCGCAGCCTTCTGACGACTCGCAGCCCGCCGCCAAAGATCTAGGGGACGAATGGCAAGCTTTGGGTCATCAAATGCTGGTGAGATCGTCACGATCCGCCTTGGTCATCAGCTAACCAAACCGTCCTCTCACCAGAAACTGGCACTTTCTAATGCTACGGACGAGGACTTTGAGAAGATGGGATTTCTTCCGTATTCGATCATCGAACTCTCGATTAAAGACATGCTCCTCGCGTTCATGGACGCTTTGGAGGCGGCGGGCTTGGGACAGAGCGACATCGAGAAGTTTGAAGCGCGGGCGTCTGTGGCAGCTGAAGCAATTATCGCAAAGTATATAATCTGGGCTGAAGACCTCTTCGGTGACGTAAGCTTTGATTTTGAGACTGTCGTATCATTTGCTTGCACTGACGACCAACAGAACGAAGCATGTGCCCGTCTCTTTATAAACTCGGTCCTAGAGATCATCCTTCCTTTGTGTCGGAGCATTCAATTCAAAGAAGGAACTGGCAAGACTTTGCTAACACTCGAGCTAGCCACTCCCCGTGAAGTGAAGACTATACCGTCGACTACTGCTGACCCCACGTCGGCTTGTCTCGAACTCATGGACGGTAAAAGTGACTATACTACATTCTTCGTTCCTGGATGGCACAAAATCTTGAAGCCGAGTCAACTACGGCTCGAAAGTAAGGATCATGAGTTGCTTCGGGAAGTTCTGAAGTTCTGATACAAGCCCTGCCGGTTCCAGGGTTTCTCCGGAGCATCAAGAGCGTTCCAAAGGACCACTTTAACGCCAAACCAACCGCCACAGACGAGAATTCAGCGTGGACCAAGTATCTTCAAACCGTTTGCGTCACTGTATACGAAGCCAAGAAATTTGAAATTACTAGCGACGCTGCCCTTCCGAAAGAACGACCGCAGGCTATTGCGGAAGCTCTTGTGCTGTGAGCAATACAAACATGACACAGCCTCGATTAACTATTGCTCACAGCTATTTCAATTATTGAAGTGGCCACCGGTTGCAACAGGCATATGATTCGGAAGATAAACGACACAGGTAAAGCTGGCTCCGGGAGGTGGATTTTCTCCGCCATAGCTCGACTCATATCAAACCTTCATCTAGGGTTATCCCCGCTATCTTGACGGATGGCTCTCGCTGGATTTTTACGCTCTGGCAGCCTGATTTCGAAGTAGGGTCACTCGGCCGCTGGCAAGGTTTCCAATCGGCAGTTCACAAGCTCGACGGGAGTGTTCAGTTATTCCCTTCGAACCGTCACCGCCCCGACACTGTCCGGTCCTTCCAGGAGCTGGTACACTTGCTTGTGTTCTGGGTACGCTGGTCTTATCCTCGGTTGCGTAGAATCAAAGCCTAACACCTTCCGCCTACAGAACACCATACAACGCGGTGATATTATCAGTAGTATGATAAAAGTTATGGAGGCGAAGGGAAAATGACAGAAAGGAGTAATTACAAAGAATTGATGTACGCTAGTCGACGAAGCAAAGGACTACATATTCAGGTGTCTCCATGCCGAGAAAGCAGAGCATGCGTCCCGACTCTTCGTCGAGCATCCAAGGGTTCGCATTTGCCGTATCGAAAGCAACAAGTCGAGTCTCGACGATTTGCTCGGTGGAGGCAAAGAATCCGAGTCCAGCAAACGTGTGCAAAGACCGTATTCCAGGAAGGAAACTGAAGGTCACCAGCGTCGCTTCGGTCTCGTTCCACTTGGTCAAAGCAGCGCGCGACGTACCAAGTCCAAGCCTATTGTCCTCGCTCTTCTCGCCAAGCGTAATTGTAGTTACGTCGGGGTCGAGCCCAGCTTGATGCGGAATGCGGAAAGAGAGAAGGAACTCCCCGGTGTAGATCGAAAACCTTGTCGAGTCCGGATGACAAGTGTGAAAGGGGCGTGATAGGGAATAATTGATATTGGCGAAGGGTAAGGGGTATTTATACGCCCATTGGGGGCTAGTTTCAGGAAGGTCATCCGGAACGTCAAGCGATTCCTTCCACGGTGTGTCGGGCTGAGGATAAATCTCAACTAAGGAGGAGGATACACGGAGGATTCGACCATCAGAGAGTAATGCTACTTGTCCGGTAGCCTGGGCAAAATGTTAGTCAAACGTCTGCCGAGACCGCTCAAGCAACCTACCCAAAAATTTGATCCCTGCGTCGGGACGAGGATGATCTGAGTGATTTCATCGTTGTCCGCCCCTCCCCACCGATGGATGGTGAAAACCTGTCGGCGGGGTTGGTCTGAGCCAGCGACCGACATCCGTAGCACGGAATTCTTCGCCAGGGACAGTGAGTATTGTGGCGGAGACGGCTGAAAGACCGGGATGGAGCAAACAAGCTTGGCGGATAGTGGGCTTTCCTCTCCTAGGGTGACGTTCCATATTGTCAAATCTCGAGGCCCTTCCGAATGTTGGTAGAACTGATCTAAAGACAAGGATAGGGAGTGAAGCGGTCAAAACAGTCAATACCCACAGAAAGAGTGCGCACCATCACTTAGGAACTCGACGGCTAGATGGAATCCAAATTTGCCGGTACTTTCGTTCATAAGAAAGTCGGTACTTGCGATGGTTTGATCCTCGCGTTTGACTGGTATCAGAACCCGTCCTCCGCTCTGTACGTCATCCAAATCATAAGATACAACTCCTCCTGTCGGAGTGTCTTGCCACTCTAGAAGCCATCGACCGCCAGGAATGAGCGCAATCGGGTAGGAACGGTGGCTTTGGAAAGTGATCGTTTTCTGGACACCGCGTTCGCCGCGACTCCAGTTCCGTTCGAAGCGAACCATCCGCGCCACTTGCTTCTCTAGTTCACCTGCAGATAGTACCGAGCGGCACCTGACGAAGGCTGCTCTCCAATCTTCTGCTTCATCGGTAATCCATCGTTGGACACTCAACCACAAGGCTGTGGTTTTAGATACGTGGTAGCATACACGGCAGGTCTAATAAACGGTGCATAGTTAGCGGTCAATATCTGTACCGAGATAGAAACGTAATCAGTACGAGATTACCTGTCTTAAAGCAAGAATTGATGTGAAGTCCAAACAAGTGAAGATTTCCAACAGAACCTCATCCGGAAGGTCTGAAAATCGCGTCCGGTGTTGAGAGCAGAGCGGCAAAAAGAATCGAATAAGAGCAGTATATACAGCTGAAAACGCAGTGCCGATGACGTTTGTCATGCCGAAACCAAGGGCGTCGGTAGTGGTCCAAAAGGTTGGTGGGTTTGGGAGAACATCAGTGTTTGTTTGTCTACTCTTTCCGGTGAACGAATGTTCCAAACACTCACGATGCCTTCGTGAGGACGCTTAGTTAGCGAGTTCTCTGTTTTTATTGCAATCACGGATCTCTCCCAAGTAAAAAGTGCGCCTAGTCACAATTGTGCCCCGGTAGGCTCTCTCTTCAATTCACACTTATGGAATCATGCGCGTTGCCGTCTAACTGTTCCTCCTACCCGTCGATTACCGATGTCATGCTCGTGGCACACAATTGGATGAAGCGACAGGGCCGTTTCGCCTGACTCAAGATAGGACCAGAGTTGGTCTCAATCTTTCAAGATAGCATGTGTGACTGTCTTCACACACGGATCCAAAGGACTTGGTAGTCGTAAAGGCATTTGAAAGAATGCGGTACCTTGAACAGTAGCGAGGGCCTTAGTGTTGTACGTAGTTTAAACTTACTGGTTATAACCATTCATGCTCACATCGATTTCCACAGGGGAAAGCGTCTGAGGCATTGTGAGCGACACCGGTAAGCGCGATCCCTAATTCACGGGATTGAGCTGAACCAAGTTGACTACTCTACCGGTGTACTGACCTGGGCACGTACCCTGTGAAGCAGAAAAGCTGAAAACTCTTACTCCTTTGCTTGTTAATGATTTTCAGGGCGAACTAGAACGTTTTTCCAGCGGCACTGTAAATCACGAATGTTCTAACAGGATTGTCGTAATTCTAGTGGCAAATGCTTGATGGCCTTATCTTATTTCGGGTGGGATCGTTTCCATAAGAACCTCGAACATCCTGGATCACGTGGTCTTGGGCCTGGGGCAAAAGACGGGAATGACATGAAGAAGCGAGGGATATATGTGTCCACTAGTCAACAAAAGAGAATAGCACGCATTGGTGTTCTTCCCGGCCGAGAGTGCAAAACAGTCGTCCAGACAGCTCATCGATCAACCATACGTTCGTATTCGATGGAAAGGGAGCAACCAACCGAGTCTCAGTCAAGTGCTAGGCGTTGTCCGAGCTTGAGGTACCTAGCTCAACGCCGGCGAATGTCCTCAAAGAACGCATCCTAGGACGAAAATCGAGGGTAATCAAGGTGGTGTCGACATCTGCCATCTTGCTCATCACCACGCGCGAGGTACCGAGACCTATTCTCTTAGTCTTGACCTTCTCGCTAATTTCTATGAAGGTCACTTCTGGCTGGGACTCAGGGATCAGGGGGATTTGTATCGAGATGAGGTATTCTCCGGTGTAGATTGAAAAAGTTATCTACCTCATGGTCGTCGCATCTCTTAGAGTAGCAACGGACCACGATCTTCATGGAGTCGCGTAGTACGAGTAATTTACAGCTGTTTGCAAAACGATAAGCGTTCTCACGTTCTACTCCTCTCTCGCCCCCCAGCAATACATCCGATGTAATTCTACCAAACATCAATCTAATTCTGTTTTCTCTTCTGAATTGTTTTAATAGTGCAGAATTGAGCTGGAAACAGGTTGAATCGACACTTTTTATGCGTTTTCTGGAGAATTAGCATGTCAAGGGAAAACACGCTCTAATTCTCTCATTTCTCATCGAGACACCTCGAAGCTTCCCAAAAATAGTCATAGTATATTTTATGAAAGTCTAGACTAGCCTTGGTACTTAAGGAATTAAAATTGAGAATTTTTATCTACCATGATGCTGTTTTTCAGGATACCCACCGCTACAATTCTCTCAAATTTGTTGCTACAGCTGCATAACCTCGCAGTAAGGTTTGAGCTATAAGCTTTGACTGATTTGCTCAAGCCCATTATATACCGATAGAAAATGAGAGAATTAGAGCGTGTTTTTCCTAAACATACTAATTCTCCGGAAAACACATAAAAAGTGTCGATTCAACCTGTTTCCAGCTCGATTCTGCACTATTAAAACTATTCAGAAGAGAAAACAGAATTAGATTGATGTTTGGTAGAATTACATCGGATGTATTGCTGGGGGGCGAGAGAGGAGTAGAACGTGAGAACGCCTATCGTTTTGCAAACAGCTGTAATGAGATAGAAGTTCGGTACTTGTAGTAATCAGCTACAATTTCATGAAACTTCATTCAGAGGGTTTCGAATGGACTCCCAGTTGGGCGAATGTGACGTCGAGCGATGCCATAAGCAACCCCTATCGTAGCGTTAAATCCGAACTCCGTTCGGTCACGTTTTGAGCAGGCAAGCTGACCTCGAAAGGTTTGAACATCACAAACCACGCTCGATCGCATGGAATCTATCCGACCCGACGCTATCGACAAAGCGAGTCCGGAGTGAGTCGAGACGCCTCGCTGACGACGTATGTCCTGATCGTCGTCGCTTTTCAGAGCCACTGGAGACCGCAGGTCGGCGGAGCAGTCCCCCCTCGAGCTCGAGAGGTACAGGTCAAGCGTCCTAGGGTATCAAATTCCAGCCGAAATCCTACTCTGCGTCTTTGAACACGTGCTGGGAGTGACCGTCGCCGCGGACCGAGAGACCGATGACGTCTATGATCGAAAGCTCAGCGTGCTCTGCAAAGTCTGCATTCACTGGCATACAATCCTAAAGAGCTATTCATGCATTCCGACTCGAATATCTCCGTACGTCGAGATGGACCGTCTCCTGGAGATCGTGCAACAGCCTTCCGAGTGTAACCTCGAGGTGACGTATGACCTCTCCGGGTCCGATGAATGGGAAGCCACTGGAGACTCTCCAGGACAATTCTTTGATATTATAGCACCTTTTGCTGACCGATGGCGAAGCCTAGTTCTTCGGTTTACATAAGATACGGTCGACAATCCGGTGAAACGTGTTCTAGGTCGCGCCTGTCCTCCTCTAGAGAGACTACTATTGAACAACGAAACTCCCGATCTCGACGTCCCAGATATAGAGCTCTTTTGCGGCTCGACTACGAAGCTTAAAGACGTTCAAATGCTGGGAATAACCTGCCGGTGGTCTCAACCTGTCTTCAAGGGGCTAAAGTGCCTTCATCTTGGCTGGATAGACTTTGGCAGCGCAGAGGAAATTGAAGAAGTGCTCAAGGACTCTCCAGAGCTCCAGGAGCTTAAAATCGTCGACTGCAGCGTTCGGTCGACGCCTTCAGATCATCCGCGCTGCTAGAATCGAGTCTCACTTCTCAACCTCAGGAGCCTTACTGCTTCATTCCACAAATCCGCATCAGACTCTACCACCCCGCTCAATCAGCTCCTCACACTGGTGTCTGCACCGTCGTCCTGTGTTTTATTTATTCCTTACACTCGTCTAAGCGATTACGAGGATCCTATAGCATGTTTCGAACAGTGGCTATTTGGAAGACAGTCTCCCAATGCATTTGAAACAATAGATGGCTTGGAGCTCGAGCTACAGAGTGAACGTTTCAAACTAGACTCACTGAGCTTTGGCCTCTTGTCTGGATTGTCAAGAGTAACGGGAGGTGGCACGACGTTCGTCTCTCCTGCAGACGCTGCTGGCATCCTGGTATGCGTTCAAAAGCCTTGCCGACTCTCATCTGTCCCAGCACTCACACGGGTACGACCAGTCCTAGCGAGCGCGTGACCTCAAGATCACCTTTAGTGGAGGGTTACGGATGCCCAGCTTCACGTCCATGAGTCCTGAGGCGCTTCGAAGCAGTAGGTCTGCTGAGGAGCGTCACCGGCCGAGCTTTATGGACGGAAGGCGTGCATTGTGCGATCCGGTGGACGAACGGCGGTTGTCCGAACGTGTTTGGCCTGAGCCAGACCACTCTCCAGCCACGCTCGACGTTTGGTCATTGGAAAGAAAGTTACCAGGGGATTTGAATTCTCTGTTTACGGTCTCATAAACTGATGTCGTTAACCACTGTAGTATGGTAGGAGACACTCCCGCGACACAGCGTCAATCTCCTACCGTCATGGCGTCTGCTCGTTAGAGGGGATTCCGTTCTCGCCTCAGGCTTACTTCTGCAGGCACCTTGCGCTACCGTGTAAGGATCCAGCTCCTGTTTCAGGGGCTATACTGATACCGCTGGCCTTCGAGTTCCTCAGAGTGTCTATCGCATGCAAGTTGTATCCTACCTCGACAATTGCCTTGCTCGCTCACATCCTTTCCTTCGCCTAGGTTAGTTTCCTCCAGACTTTCTCTTCACATCATACTACTCCACTCGGGTCACTCATTCTGGCTCATTGGCAACGATAGGCAGCGGCGTCTGCCTGCGACACGGTGTGCTGGGGGTCATACCGGGCTCTCACACATCGCATCATCCAGGGTTGGCTCACTCAAGATCGATGCCTTGTCACAGTGCTCGCATATTCTCCTATGCTCTTACAGTCGTGACAAATGCCATACATCAGGTCTCAAAGCTGGGGAGCTGAACCATTTGAGGGGTTCGAATACTCGTGAGCTGTTGTCCACGTTCGAGCCGAGACCGACAATGATACAGGACGATCACAATGCACACGTCCGTTTACACTGCGCTCTTCTCGTTATCTGTTAACTAATACAATCTCTGAGAAAGACGATGTGTGTGAACATGGCAATTGCCAATCACCGGAGCCCCCGTCCGCTTGCCGTCCTCAAGTCCGACGTGTGGGGCGTAGGTACATCGTCGGCAGACACCCACCGCGTCTGTTCTCGGCGGAGCTGAGCATCGTTGAATCACCCTCGATCTCGAATGGATGTCTTCCGGCCAGCTGAGGACCAAGTGAACAGTTCGAAAGCGGTTCGAATGCGAAGAATTGAAGGGGGGGGGGGCTTGAGATCCGAAGTAGCGGGCGTAAGCACATCAAGCCTAATTCTCCCAAGCGGGAATATGCTGAGTCACGCATCGACGTGGAAATTCCACTCCGCCTCGCACTCCCAAGCCTCTAGAGTTTTGGAACGGGAAAAAATCCAGGATAAAACAGGAAAAGAATAAAGTGACGCGCTTGGTCTTTCGGGTTAGCTCGCACCGACATCACATGCCCGAAACGACTCTGCTTCCCCAAGTGATCACGTCATTCGTACTAGAGGGGCCAAGCTTCGCTCCGGGTGTAATAATAAAGACTATCAGCCATAGTAAATACCGTCGTGTAATAGCTTATGCATAGCACTGGTGCAGATCTTGGCTTGTCATGCTGTTGCACTCGCACTGTATGATTTGGCCAGTGAGCGCCTGGGCCATGGCTGTGAAATGATCGTCAAAGAGCAAACATGAGATGTAACTCCACCAGAATTAACAAACTTATTTATATTCGAATCCAGATGTCAAGATTTCCAAAAGTATCCCAGGCTCTGAAGAAGGTTACTCCATCGTTGTTGTGTGGCTGACAGAGACTGCTCCAGAGTCCATCACGACTCACCAGCGTTTCTACCACAATCTTCAAAGATTCAGGAGGTCTTCAGTAGGTAGTTCTGAGCTCTCGAAAATTTTTAATGTTGTCCTAATCGGATTTGCGGAAGATTTGTTGGAATATGACGGACGGCTCCTGATCTTCTCTTTTGTGATACAAAACCTTTTTTTTTTCAGGATGCGAAGTTAGAGACTTCAGTCGTTCAGTCTCCCATGTTCAGGCGTTTCCCAAGTACTCACCGTGCATAGACGGAGCCGTTACCCTAGCCAAGACCCCTGTGGCTCGGAGCCGAATGAGAACCTTTGGGTGCAAAGGACTAAAACTCATGCCTGGAACTGGTCTCAGTCTCACTTGGAAAAACATGAAAAACTATATTGACAAACTTGGAAAGCTTGAAATTTCTATAGAAAATAGAGTCTACATTAGGAAGAGTTAACGTGCGAGGTGCCATCGAGACCGAAGCTACAAAAAGGGTTGCGAGCATCTTGTGGCTCCCGGGTCGCACCTGACCTCAGTGCGATCCGGGCGAGCCGACTTCCCCGTACTGGTACTCATAGTATACCTCAGTCATGTAACCAGTATATATATATACATACATCTAACTCACTACTACCCAAACGACGCTATACCACAGAGCTCGCCTTGTGTCGGAGCCAATGGGAGACCTATAAAATAAGCCCCACCGCGCTCCACTTGGTAGCAGCCAATAAGATAAATATCTTCCCTAGCAAAGGCTGTTGTTAGGCTTGCCCTCCTGTGTCGATAAATATAAGTAGGATTTCTGTCCCATCGACGTCTGCAAGTAGTGTCGCAACACGAGGGAAATTTCAACGTCGGGCACAACGGGGATCTCGGTGTTTCACCGAAGATAACTTATACTTCCAACCTCGCGCGGCTCTTGGCAACTGATGTCTTTACGCGATGTGGGAGGACCCCCGATAATACATGTAGAGGTCAGATCCCCGTTCGGACAAAATTTTGGGTTTTCGAGCCAAAATGTCACTTTTTTTTTTCGGACAGAACGCGGCCGAAGGCCGCGAGGTCTCAGGCCGAAATTCGGATAGGAAGGTCAGAAAACGGATGATGTCTGAGCCAAAACGGACATCATTTGATGTGTCGGAGCACTGAGTAGGGTGATCGGAACCCCTAGAGTAAACCGGCACAGTATGTGCCGGCAGCCGAGCCCTTTTAAAGCAGGACCCTGAGCACTGTCTGGGGACAAAATTCGGACATTTTGGGCCATTTTGCGAGGTCAGGGACGAAATTCGGATATAATTACGCGAAGCGCGAGAAAAATCTTCGGACAACGACCCCCTTTCACGCGGATCAGACATTTGTATGTATTATCGGGGGTCCTGATGTGGGTGGAGACTAGTACTGGGTGGAGATGTCACGTGTGCCGGCAGCTTTGTTTGTTGTTTCACCAGAGACCCTGACCTGCGGACAACCAAGAAGCCGCAAACTGAATCTCGTTCGCTTTTCTGCATCTCCGACTCCTCCCCCGCTTGCCTCTCATGTGGCATCCTTCATGACTATCTTGCTCTACTTACACCTCCTCCTTTCAAATTGGTGCTCTTTCAGTAGGTCCATTCGAACTTCGCTCGGCCTTGGGAAGAGACCGCAGGTGAGACCTCGCGCTCGGTCCACAACGTGATTTCCCTGTACGGCGGGCTCACTGAATCCATTTTCTTGTTGGTTCGCGTTTCTCACTTAGGTTAGTCAACGCTTGGAGCTACAAGCCCTAGGAGTGTGTCCCCCTTATAGTTCAAGATATTCCCGACTTACCTTGACGACGCCATAGCAACCGTGCTTTGACCGTCTTTTTGACCTGTCCTTTGGCATGCGTGGGCAAACTGCCGCTTTGACCACAGAGGCATGTCACCTTACCACGAGGCTTTGTACGTTCATATAACTTTGGAGTCAACTCGTAGCTAAGGCATAATCGGGGTTTATACTTAATGTCTCACCTGGGATCTGCCATCCAAGTCTAGCGACCGAAGCGAAGCGAAGGGCTGGCCTTGTTGTAGGTAAGTGGTGGGTGGAGACCGTTCAAGTTTGGACCAAGTTCAACTAACCAGGCATACTAATTCAGAACCTTTCCGCATTTCAGAATCCTCCTTGAGCACTTGATTGCAACGGGTCAGTACGTTCTTTTGTCTACATTGGCCTTTCTCTCTAGTTAACCTGCACGTTCAGTTAGGCATCTTTGTCCCCTATATGCAGCCGCTCACTCCGTCTAGTCCGACAGCTCCAGCTTTGGTGTAGAGTCCCATTGCACCTCGTGTACCGTCCAGTAGTAGTGCTAGAATCTGGTTATATATATATATGCACTCCATTGTTCTAAATCGTGCGGTTCAGTGGATATTGCTTGTTAGCATTGCTATTACAGCTGTTCCCAAATTTCTTGCACGGGAGGAGCCAACCGATCCGGTGACACGTGTACTGATGAGAATCTAAGTTTATTACGCGCGAGCAGACTGCCGAAGGACGTCAAGGTGCGCGGGGGGTCTGGGACCCCCGGGT
>WSUD01000525.1:0-14194 GCA_019633495.1 Tulasnella sp. 427 | reverse complement strand
GTACCGTCACTCTTTTTGTACCTCTCTCTATTCGTTTTGCTTCTCGTAACGAGCGCCGGTCAGAATCCACGAACCAACTGGTGAGCATTGGACACTTTCGCGCGCTCACCCTTGCTACGCCCGACTGACGTTTCTTGCCTCTTTATAGCCTAGCCCTAGGTGTTCATTGGATAATAGAGATTTCAACGATGAATTTGTGCCAAGGTCCGCTCTTGCTCTCAAGGACTGACATACACTACCGGTTGACAATGGACGGCTTCGAAATACAGATTTTCCCTTTCCTGAAGAGGTTGTCGTGTTGATCCTGAGACATCTCTCGGTTGTCGATCTCGGGTTGTGTTATCTGGCGGCGAGGAAACTCCAGCCCCTTGCGGGGGAGTACCTCTTCAGGCGATCTATCTCCAAAGGCGCCTTTCCCCAACACCTCCTAGACCTTAAAGCACATAGAGCAGACAAAGTTCACTCGCGGAATGGGGAATTGGTGCGGACTCTGAGCTGTGGGCACAGTCGCTGGTCTCGATCGACTCATCGACCGTGCAAAACGACGCTTGGGGGTTCCGCCTTCAAGCCAGCAAAACCCGACACTGACGGCAATGACAAAGACGAGGACGAGGCAGGTTATCGAACGGCTTAGAAAAACCTCTCAAAGTCGTACGTAAGCCTTTTACCCAGCGTATCGGAGCTTTTGACAGCTGACCTTGAATACCCTTGGGCAGATCCGAGGCTGGTCATCAGCGAAGCGTCAGAAATCCAATACCCTTCGCCACTACGTGCAAGAGACCGATTGGACTGGGCCGTCCTGCGAAGACACTCACCCAGTTCTCAAAGCTTTGATTCAACACCTTGCATCAGGAAATCCGGTCTACGGGGTAGCTGCGGGGGTATATTAGGTAATGTCACATAGGGCTCAGGTACGGTTGCACGGACCCCTTAGACATATTGTCCTTATACTAAGCGCCACAGCTTCATAGCGCTATCATAGCAGTTTCTAGTGGACATATAGCGTCAACTCTTGAGGAGATCTCGTGCATGGGATCTACGTTTATGCAGCTTCGAGCTCCGTTTCCCAATTACTGGCGGCAGACATATCGAGCAAACGTAGCGATGACAATATTATCAAGTACCAGATAATACATGGAAGGTGTTTCTAATCAAGTGTCAATTGACCATGAAGTCGGAGCATTTATCGAGGCAATCCTGCGAGGTTCAATCACGCGCGAGGGACTCCTTGACCGAGCCTCGGGGGAAACGGGGGTCGGGGGAAGAGGTGAACGCTTTGAGGGACTTGCCCAAGCTCGATCACCGAGGATTCCGGTATTCCCTGGGTTCTAAAGGAAGGATGGACGGAATACATTCCGTGTATCTTGCTGGGTGGAATGAACTTTGTATACCATTCGACATAAGCCGAGTGCTGGACCTCCGTACTCGTGCCAAAATCTGCATTTACCACCTCCTCTGGTAGCGTAAAGACAGCTCGGATACGGGCGACACGATATCCTGCGCAAGTTGTGAGCAATGTTCCTTCCGTTGAGTCGATATCCTCCGTACGTTGTAGACCGTTTTCGTGGCCATCCCATGTTTCATTCACAAGCACGGTATCAAAGTGTGTGGGAGCAGCGGCCCGGCCACGCTGAGACTTCCGACAAGGTGACACGTGGATGGACTTTTCGAAGTTGTCTGCCTTTGAGGAAGGGTAGGCGGGCTGACGATTGCTAGTCTTGAACCGGAAACATGTTGAGATAACGAGAGCAGAAGGGATTGGATGCAGGGGAACACGGAGGTATTATTGTCGCATTCGGACAAACGAGACCAAAGCGCGTTCGATTGACGATAGCTCAAGGCTGTAGATTTGAACGAAGCCTGTTAGCGGCATGCTGGCGAGTGAAGGAGCCTTTGCAAGTGTGATCCGGTGATAGCCGAAGTAGGTGTCGGCCGCTAGTTTCTTCCGAATGCAAGCAGCGGTAACAGATGCACCCTGCCGCCATTCAATGTAAGTAGAGAAAGCGAAAGGCTTCTCCTTTTGCTCCAGCCAGAATATCATCTGCGGCAGAATCTCTTTTTTGTTCGTCGCCCTGTACGCATCTTTAGCCATATCAATATGAAGGCGTTCCGTGTTTTCCGTGTTGTAATTGTCGGTTGTCCCAAAGTCCCTAGTCTTCGGAGCATAGTGCAGTAGACCATGCAGCTTGGGGAAGTCAAAGGCGCCGGCTGTACCGAAGCGTGAAGTCGGTCAGTAAGGCTCTATGTCGCGCTACGATCAATTGCAACTCACCCTCGCGTGCTGTGGTCTCCAGAACAATATTCTTATGTTTATAAAATTCTTCCAGTGCATCTTCGAGCTTCTCAAGACTTTTTTCGATCTGCGCTTCAGCTTGTGCAATATATAAGAAGTCTAAAAGTGCCCGAGATGCTCGTATTGCTTCAGAGGGGGCGAAGTCGACGATGCACCCGAGGAGTTGCTTGGCAATCTGGCGATGCTCGTTCCCCGAGAGTCTTGAGAACCCGCTGATACCGGAATTGAAGGTTCGCAGTGCGTGATTGGGCGGTAACCGAGGCAGTCGAAGGTCGAGTTCGTTCGGGTCCACGAGGCGAGTAAGCCATTGGGTCAGGTGCTTGGTTACCCCTTGGTAGGGCTGATGGAGAATATCCAAGTGTCATTGATTGGTTTATGTCCGTAATGGAAGGTCCGGGAAGAAGGGCCCGAGCGTGTCGGTGTTCCCCGCTTCCTTAAGGATAAGGTTCGCGCTGACCCTGGTTGAGGCATCCCTCGCCTCGTCCAATTTTTGTACCGTCTCTCTCTGTCGCCTCCTCCTTGACTCTCCGTCCTTCCCAAAGTCGTTCGGCTCAACATGACATATGGGGCAGTGCATGTATCGTGTGTAAGTGACGAGGCACTGCTCCGGATAGTCCGCGACATACACCGCTACGATAAGATCATAACGTCGCACCTTCCCATCACCACTCGCCATTTCAACCCCGTTGCTGCCCGCAACTTTCAACGAACTTGAAGATTCTCTTCATCGCATGATGGAATGCTTGTGGTTTGGCCCGCCGAACCTGATTCTTGGACAGCATTGTGGCCGTGAATTGCTCGATTGGGAGGTATGCGAACAGAAGCTGCGCGTGCATCGAGGGTTTGCGTCGAGTTGCTTTGGGTATATTCCCTATAGTAATGTATGCTGAATATGCCTCACTTCCGCTACTGAGAACCTTGAGCGATGTTTTGTCTGTACTGACTATGATCGGAACTACAGTGGCTCCGTCGCCTAGCTTTGCCTAACAAGCGCAGATCAAGAGGAGTCAGAATATGTCCGTAGTGCACCTTTTTCCGAGCGGTGAGCACTCATCTGTGTCTTCCACCACCAGTTTCCGGGGTTTAGTTCATCGTAAATCCGCTTGGTCTTGGGGTCGTCCGTATAGTGGCGCTCAGGGGCAATGTGGAGGTCGTTTGCCCAGGCAGGGTTTCCGTATAGGGCCTGGACACACTCAAGTGGCTCTCAATAGAAGCACTCAGACTCGTGCTCTGCTCTTTATAACGTGAATGACATTCGGTTCCAGGATGTCAAATTAGGTAGCTCGTGGTCGATGATTTGTTTAGCTCTCGTGCATTCTGCCATGATAATCGGAGCGCTTCAACCACCTAAAGATGCATGGAGATGTGAGTGATATTGCTCGCCGCTATGTAGTACTGTCACTTACGCCCGGGATTGCTAGGAGTTTTGACAGGGCCTTATCGCCAGGGGCCGAGTTCCTTCGCCCACTTGCCAACATTATGATCAAGCGCTCCGGTGAACGGTGTGTACGGTGAGTTCCCTAGCTTCGATTTCTTTGTCTGGTTCTCATATTGACTTTCTCTTTGTGCAATGACTTTGCCGGTACCTTTGAACACGTCTCAGATGCGTGTGTTATGGTTTTGGTACTCTTCCGGCTCGATCACTGAGTGCGACTGCGATGAGTGGCTACTGTCTGGATGATGTGTCTCCGACTGGATGAAGACAAACTCGGTGCCCATATCTTCGACACTGAATGGATCACCGATTGGAACTTCGTCCTCTGAAGGTGAGCTGTACTCGTCTTCGTCAGATTCGGCAAAGTTTGGGGCGGTAGCGCTGACGTTTCGATCCTCCATATTGTTTATGATCCATGAACATTTGTGGGATCGTTGGATGTGGAAGTGATCATGGCCCTCCGTCTTGAACATCCGTCGGCACGATCGACATCGAGGAGATTGAGGCATTTGCAAAACGGAGCGAAGCTGTGCTAGTCTGGTTGAGATTGATTGCGATGGACAGTCGGCGAGTGCCTGGAAGATTTGGCATCCCAACAAGCAGGTCTGGTTCGTTATTCCCTCTGTTTTCTCTCCCTCTGTTGCCGGCCCCTCCTCTGTCTCCCATCTCACATCCCTTCTTGCTTCCCTCTTAAGCTCCTGCACCGTCCCTTCATGGCACAGAGACCCAACCAGCGACCAGCATCAACCACCCATTGTCCTCCTTCCGACTCTGCCTCTCACCCTCGGCGCAACACTCGTAGTAATATAACCTCAATAGCAGCTCAAACCGCTCCCGTTCCTCCAATCCGCCAGCTTCAGCTTTCAAACCCACCACCTCAAGCATGTCCCACTCCCAAAATCGCGCACTGGATGCTGAGACGGCCGACATGCCACCTGCAAAACTAAAGAAGACGGCAGCAGCTAGCAGGAAGTCGACCAACGCTACGGAGAAGCGTGAGTGGACATTGGTAAGAGTCTTGGTGGTACTATACTAATAGTCCTACATTTATCTTACTGTTGTCAGGTCAGGCCGACATTGCAGCCGCTGAGGAGAATGCCCGTTGGGTGCAAGCGCAAAGCATGTCCGAAGGCGACGATTACGGTGAGCATCCCATATCAATGTTGAGTTTAGTCTACTTACTCAGTGGTTCAAACGGTTGGCAGAATACCTTGTTGAGCCATTCGAGCCGATCGATGCTGGCGGTGAATCCGCCGACGAGTCGGACAACTCTGAGTCCGCTCGCCGACCTTCTCTCAAAGCGACAAAGCGATTTGGTGAGTGGCTTGCATGCAACTGATCCGCAAGCTCTGTCTCAAATTTACTCTTCTAACTAGCGCCGCACTTGCAAGATGAGTTCGAGGGCAATAACGATGTTTACGACGACGATGCTGAATACGCCGACGGCATGGCGGGTCTCAACAACGCCGATTCAGATGAAGATGATCCCGCAAACAGCCCTACTAAGCGCATATCAAGGAGATTAAGCTCAAGAGCTGCTCAGGTACGTTATTTAATGGTATGCGTCACGCACGATAGATGTACTCTTGATAATTATTGCGTTGAAGTTCACGAGCCCTATCTCCACGAGTGTTACAACCAAGGTCCCAGCCAAGAAGAAGACAAAAGGAGCCCAGTCGCTGCGCCAAGAGACCTCAGAACATTCTGGAGTTCAAATCCATATGTCAGGGAACACTGGGTCTGCAACACCTCCGCCATCCAAGCCTGAGGGAAGCTCGACTTCTTCGGATCTACCCGCTCAAACCGCCGCTATCGTCTCCAGTCGGGCTCAAATCTAAACCTAATCACCGAAATCACAAGTTATTTCCAGAATTGCTATTGCCAATAGTCGTCTCGATATCGGGATCAAGGACGCATTCCCCGAACGCTTGCCATCCACCGACCGCTCAAAGGCCATCTTCCTCGCGGCATGCCAAGACTATGGTACCAACACACAGCACGCCAGATTTTGTGCTAATGCAAATTACTGTAAGGACATCATAGCAATTGTAAGAATGATGTTCAAGCAACGTATGATCCGACGGCTCACCATTGGAATTCTTCATTGCGGCATTAGCTCCATCAAAAGCTCTCTCAACCTAAATATGGCAGTTGCAAAAACTGCGCCTCACTATGGCATAAGCCCCTTGATGGACGTCGTCGAACGCGTCAGGGAACTACAGAAGGGAATGGCGTTCACCTTCGAAGACACTGAGGTATGTACCTTCTTTTGATTACCAGATGTTTTTCTGAAGCCATGTACTTCAGCGCAAGAGACCCTTTGGAAATGCGCTTTTCTAAATCATTATCAACGCGCTCTTCTCCGAAGGTAAACGGATAATCCCGTGCCATAGAATCCAATGCCCCTACCCATTATAGCCCTTGTGGTGACTGCGGTAGGAGCTATAGTCTTATTAATCGCTTAGAACATGCATTGATATTCTTGATCCTTAGGTGCACTCTGTTTTGGATGATTGGGCTACGAGGGTCAATAAAGCTGCGAGAAACCAATTCAGTGAAGAAAAGTACGAGCCGGCGTACCGAGAGTATATCGCCAACCTAGAGAAGTTACAAAAGAAAGCACCAGCTGCACTCGCGCAACTCCAGACCTCGCTCTGGGAAAATGCATGGTAGGGGGATTGTGCTTTCGGATAGACATAACTGTTGCGACATAACTCTAATTGGGAGAGTGTTGCAGGGCCTCGACGGGACGCAAATTTCACACGGAGACCAGTGGTCCAAGCTTTCGGTTAACGGCAATCGTTTCCATTTCTATTCGACCTGATTGGATTCGAAGTGTTTGAAGGATAAGTACGTGGTCACCTACCTTTCCAAAGCGATGCAAGGCCGGCATACCAATATAGCTCCGCCGCCGGTAGCATGGCAGCACCACTTTACTATCTGGTCAAAGGTCGCGCAGGAGCAGAACGGAAGTGCCAGTTTGACATGGAACTCTTGGAACACATCACCTCCGCGGATAAACCAGAATCAACTGGATATTGCTAGTATGATCTGCAAGAAGCTACTCATTTATCGTCCGCCTGGTCGCTTAGAACGAAATAATATCCGTCTCTTATGCTTTCCGTCTGCTCATTATTCCAAATATGGTGTGCTTCCGCGTCGCGTTGGACTATTTCCTCGATTTTACGTTCATCCGCATCCGCCCGATAGCGGTAGAAGTCAAACCAGTCAAGAAGAATCACCTCCCGTAAGCAATCAATCCTACGGAAATAGTAGACTGAGTATCAGGGCTGTAAGAGGATGATCACGGATAGTAATACCTTTTGTTACACCAGAGGCGCAAAAGTACCGATTTGAAAACCCTGAACGCACTTTCACAGAAGTCGTCTGTGTTCCAAGCACCGTCTCGGGCTTATAGCCCGAACAGTTGTCGGCAGTGCGTCGAACATTCGGGGATCCGGTGCAACGCCGGAGGCGAGATCCTTGGACTTGGGTTCCTGCCAATCACATTCGTTGGTAAGGAAGTACTTTCGCCAGGTTTCCTCTCGCAAACAGTGCTTCAGATGATCTTTTAGATCATTGTCGAATCTCTTGATGACGGGAGGTGCAGTTCCTGATTGCACTTTCGTGGCGAGTTTCCGTAAGTTTGGTGAGCATAGCTTCAAGATTCTGGGTCTCCGTCATCGACCCCTTGCTGAGCCACGCATCCTTAAGGATCATTGGTTGATAATTTGGATAGAGCGGCGTATGATCTTAAACCGACTTGAATTCAACGACTGTCCAAACCTGAGTCGCGCGGCCAGTCCCTCGAAGCCGGTGGCTTTCAAAGATGGCTACCACAGTCTTGAAGTATCTTTCGCTAACTTTGTAGACGAAGTAGACGCTCTCGGCTAGGTCTCAGGCTCTTGGCAGCGTTTGATGGTTGGGTCGAAACCTAGACCCTTCTGGTCGGCCAGCAGAAACGAGAGAATGATATGTACTGTACTTTGTGTACAATTCGAAGGGGGCCGAACGAAGATCGTCCTCACCTGGATGAAGTTGAAATCTGGGGATTTCACCGAGTGCGACCGGGAGAAATACCATATCGCCATCACGCTATTTTCGATGGTTATCTGGAACGGAGGCGTCGACACAGGGTCCAGATTGCAAATCGTGCAGATACAATACAAAGTACGTACCCCATACATGTACATGCGCCTAGGATCATCATTCATACAGGAGGACACAGATCCTAATAGTTGTTCGCGTTTCTGAAAAAGAAAAACAGGGTAAGCAGGTTGCCGATGTAGCGGGGGGCGGAGTGGAGACGGAGTTAGGGGGTCATTGCTTTCATGACATACGTACATAGAATCACGATTACCCCGATCCTCCAACGTAACCACCAACAACTGGGAAGTCGAGTGCGCACCTCGTATCGTCTCGATAAAACCGACTCGAACTCGCATGGTACAGCTAAGTTGGCTAGAGGTATCTCAGTCCTTGAACCTTTTCCCTTATTCTTTCGCGCCTTTCCCCCCAATCCGCTTGTTTCCTCGCAGGTACCACTGATCCTAGAATGCGGAGATACCCGTACACCTTGAAGTCTCTACTAGCGGTCCCCGTGTCATTGAAGTGATTGGGTTGAGCCGTGACAGCAGGTTTTTCAGTATCTAGAACAGGCGTTGCCCTTGTCCTGAGTATTGAACGAGCTTAGAGCTCTGATGCGATTGCAGAGTAATAAGCTCATTCCGTTCAGGGTGATGAGCCAGGCGAGTTGGACGGGCTTCCAAGATGCCCATGAAATTACTGGAATACCTGCAATGTTGGAGACATATGAGAAGCTGTGATATGTCGCGTAGCACTATCTAACGTAGCGGGTTTCTTCCGTGTTGAAAGGGCCTTACGGGGTGGTGACCAGAGGGACGTTTCAGCATCCTTTAGCGATCCACGGAGGGGTCTCTCCCTATCCGACCCCCGGTTCAAAGTGTGCCACAACAAAGGCCCAAACAATTCGACGTGAGAACTAGAGCCCATTTCGGGCTGCGTCGCGGTTCCCTCCTTACCCCCACGCGACGACATCAATGCCACCCCCCGTTTGGGTGACGGAGCAGCGACAACAGTTAAAAGGGCGGTGACGACGACAAGAATCACAGAGGCACGCCGTCCACCTGAGGTCGAACGGGGAACGGACCGCCTCCCCCATTCGATGTGAGGCTCGAAATGGCACCGGCTCCGAACCTCCGCCATCCTCTCCCATTCACACTGCCTCACCAGGCGCCCCCGAGCGGACGACCTTAAGAGAGTTGTACTTACTATAATATTTGTATTTGTATTTTGCTGAAATAAATAACTGTTTCTATCAACCAAAATGAAATGACGAGCGAGGAAAATAAATAGTCGGTCGATTTGGGGTTTGGGCATAAGTTCCCTGAACCCGTCATGGTAGAGAGAAGGGTCTTACCAGCGGGAAACAAAACGGTAATAGGCGGCCATCGGATTCCTTCTTCCTTTTCGTCTCCGTCCGTCACGATTCCGACTGCCACTTCACCCCATCCTTAACTTCGCCGTTGTCTTTTCCATCTTCCAGCACAGCTCCTCGCCCTTGGTTTTTACCGGCACATCTGATGGCTCTGTCTTTTACCCGTTCTACCTCTTTTGCCCCTTATTCCACTGTCTCTTTACTGTCACTTCTCGCCAGACTGATGTTCATTTGAACTCTTCCGCTTGGTCCTAATCTACATCCTCTGTACAGTGCTCTCCTGCTCGTCTCACGTTTACTTGAGTGTGTTATTCCAACTCCTTGGGCGACTTGCGGCGCAAATCTCGATCGCAGAGACGTCTCCCGAGCTCGCCAAGCCCCACCTTGAACTTCTCTTTGGCATACACCTGTACCCACTAAACTCGTCCTCAGCTATTTGAGAAGTCGACTACATGAAGTTCTCACGCGCTCATTGCGGCCTCACATTGCATTTAGGGTCATTCATACTTTTAACAGTGCTCCGAAAGTCACGGAACGATCAGCTAGAGCGTGCGTGGATTATTGAGGGCCTGCACATGAGCTATTACGTTCCTAGATGCGAGATGTATTGGTCCTGCTATTGTCGAAGCCGCAACGCAATATATTCGCAGACACTGCGCACTAGCTAATCCCGAGTTCAGAATTGGCCTTAGGTATTCAGCTAACGTCACGGAGCGACACTATCAGAAGTTCTTCAGATATTGACCATCAATGGCTCCTCCGAGCACTTCGATCGCCGAGGTAATCGCACCCTGCTTGAACCGACTTTCCGAGCTGCGGGTTGAAATCGCGGTGAGGCTTGCCGACGTGTGGCCGTACCTTTTTGCAGAAAATGCGCGTCTAGGAAACGCCTCTGTAGAAAGCCATGCCGTTCTTTCACATCAATGATGCGACACGGCGGAATCAGACTACTTACGGAGTATGGGTCTTGCTCTTGTCATGGCAGACGACAAATCCAGTGGCGCTGACGGCACCATACTGGGACCCGTCAACTGTGACCTTGTAGTCGCCTGAGAAGCCAAACTCTGCTAATACACGTACAGGATTAGTTAGAATGTATACCGGCTTACATCTACGCACCCCAGGCCTTCCTCCATCATGTACTCATGGTAAGAAAAAAGACGACCACTGCAGTACTGGGTTCAGGGAACCCCGCGCTGAATGCGTGGACGTACCATTTGAGTACCAGCGAGTTCATCCGAGACTTTGACTTCGAGGAAGTCTTACTCGGCACTAGTGACGGACGAACGGGTGTATCTCCGTGTCTGGGTCACGTTGTTGTGGCACTCTTTGAACGGGGGGTCGGATAGCGACATGTACAATTCCGGAGGGCGCGAGGCGCCGGGCACGTGACTTCTCCGCACGGAACGCCACACGTCTTACGGTTCGTTATAATGGTTGTTCGCTTCAAGCTGTTAATAGCATTGACTCTGAATACCTACTTGAAGACTTCTGTCAGACCTCAAAATCTTTGGCGAAGATTTAGCGAAGTAGTGTTTTCCGATAACACACCGCTTCCCAAAAGAGGATCATTCTTGTAATTCAATGTAGTTGCAAAAGGCTAAGGTATTGATTTGCTCGAGTGCGAATCCAAGAAAGGAAAAAAGAGAAAACAAAAGTGAAATTATTATCGATTACTTTTTACCAGAACCTACTATTTGGCCGGGAGCTGCCGAAACTGTTCCTTGACGAGCTGGACAAACTGGGCTGCAGCTCGCATATCTCTGCCCAGAAGACTACAGCGTGTGTAATCATAGGACTCCCAAGCAGTACCTTCTATAGCTGTGAATCCAAGAAGGGTTGCCCCAGACTTTAGTATACCGCCGATAGCGTTTGCAGCAGGATATACGTCTTTGTCGTTGTCGTAAGACGCGCCTCCTGTCCGACGGTATGTCCATTGAGGCTCATTTCGGATCGACTCTCCATCAATCGTTCCCGGGTCCCCTTGGCCAGACTTGGTCTCGAGTGACAATCTCGAGACGAGAAAGTCGTACGCAAAGGATAGGTGGGAAGGGAGTCTGTAGATAGACTCGGACGCCGTAAATGCCGTGTCCAAAGTGGTTTCTAATTTGCGGTTATCAGAGATAAGTATGATTGTCTCCTACATTTGGTGCACCTACTTAGGCTATACTTAGACTTGACTTCCAAGACTTGTGTGTAGACGAGGAGAAATACCGCCTGGTCCATTCGAGAGAGATTATACGCCGGTACAGGTCGCAAGTTGAGAATCATGATAACCTTTTTTTCCAGCTCAAGTATTTAAATAAGAAGAGGTTTTAGCTGTCTCTGTATCCATGTGTGTGTATATGAGAGCTCTGTACCTCATCGCTCCACTGATGAGTCTTTGGCTGCGTGCTTGGCTCCCGTTCGCTTTCCTGCCGAGAATCATCTTGTTAGGTCCCAAGTAAGCTAATCAAACTTTGTGTTAGAGTATGCAGACCTCGTCCATATGACTGTCCTGGTGCGATGGAAGTGACATGGATGTGATAGTCCCGTGAGGAGGTTCAGGAGACGATGAGTTGATTCGGCTGGGGGGTCATCTCCGGCTATCGCCGAAGCTCCGCGTATTGCATCCAATTGCGTGGCGGGAAACGCGGCCGCCAGGTTTTTTTAGGGTAGCTGGGGAACTCACAAAGTCGGGAAGCCGACAAGCACTCGAAGAGGATCGGCTGCGGCTGCGGCTAATGAAGGTCACTGTCCTACTAGTACATTAAACCTTCTCCACCCCGTCCTTCACCTCTGTCACCGACCCGGACCTCGTTTCTCTCGATCCGAGACTGTCCCCCTTCATATATCGTAGGTATTTACCGACCGTACTTCTGTGTGTTTGCCGTTTTGCTCATTTGCTTCTGGCAGATACTGGTTGTAAGCGGGCAGGGTATCGGGGTCCAGCCCACCGCGCACCCTGACGTCTTCGGCAGTCTGCCCGCGAGTAATAAATCTAGGTTCTCGAACTCATTGCGGCGGGAAACGTTCACTACATCTTGCAAAGACATTGGTCAGCAGTTCAATGCTTGTGGCATACATGAAAATCCCTTCCTACGTTCAGCTTGAGCTTTCACGTCCATGAGAGTTTGGAGTCAGAGCTTGCGTGATTATCTGAGCTGTAATGGTTAGGAAAGTTAATGGGGACGGAGGTGAATTAAGCTTGACTAGAGAGGCCGAGCTTCGCTCCGGCCGTAAGAAAGAACATAGACTCTCGGTCATAGTAGTTATCATCGTGTAATAGCTCATGCATAGCACTCTTTCAAACATTGGCGTGTCACGCTGTTGCACTCGTACCTAATGTATGACTCTGATCCGCTATCTGGAGGGATTCTAAGACTTTGTTGTCAAGACCCGCAAAGCGATTGTCGATGGTTCGTGTCTGGGAAGCGCGCGTTCCGCAAATAATTGCTCATGATCATGACTACGCTCTTGACAGATCCTTCTATAATCTCTCACGAGACCGAGCAGCATCCGTGCTTAAGGCTGCAAAGGACGTTTTGAATAATGACATTTCAGTTGCCCTCTGCAAGTGTCGTGCACAGGTCACTGCGTTATTAGAAGGTGAGCAGAAGTCTAGTGAGCAAAGCCTGCATTCTTCACAAACGACTGGCTCTTTCATCCGTTCTCCCAGGCTCGATCTGCCTATGCCCAAAGTGGCTCATTGCCAGTATCTCATACTATAATGCTACCTGGCTCCAGACTTCGCTCACAGGTAGTGCATATGTACGATTCAACTTCAGACCTCTAGCGGCGGAGCTTGAGCTCGAAGCTACTTAGGCCACGAGTTGGACCGCCACAAAGACCCAAGCACCGCAGTGCTAAATGTGGAATCGCGGTACGATTGCGCCAAGAGGAGGAGTACTGTATATATCTTGAGTCGGGGAGTCGCGAAGAGGGAGAAAGGCTATGACACGATCTATAGTCACAGGAATCGTGGGACGTAGCAGAAAGGCGACCAAGATACTGGGCGGTGCCAGTGGGTATGGGTTGGGCGAGCAGCCAGCCCCTGGCTGCGTCTCCGAGACCTAGCATCATGACGATCTTTCCCTTACGACGGGCGTGAAAAAAGACTAAAGAAGCAGCACAAAGTGTGAACTTTCGGGATGTACCCGCCCACCAAAAGTAGAAAGAGGTAATTACCCATAGACGATACTTGTATAATCAAACCTTTCAAGGCGATCGAACTTGCGAGAGACCACTTCAGATCCCTGGATGGAGGTACCAGATCACCGTCGTCGCCCGCGTGCATCGTGGTCTACATTGTGGTGCCACCCGTCCAAAGGAAGGGGACGTGTCTAGTTTTGGCAATTCTGGCCAGACCAACAGCGTCGAATAGCCCTGATGCGTCAAAAAAAAAAACTCGGAGTCGCCGAAAGTCCTCCACGACGCTCGACGATGTTCTCAAACCGCATCGGCGAAGCCTTCAAGAATCAATGAGCATTATCCACAACTGCCATGTCTCTGTCCCTACCGCTGATTTGGCTCCAGGGTCACTGGTCCCCAAAATTGAAAGGCCGGGTGTCCACAGTTGGCCGCTCCCGTGTTTCCCTTTGAACTCTCCGAGTCTACAGGGGTGTCTCAGGATATTCCTCGCCAGTGCGTTGGTGCCGGTCATACTCCTACCCAGCCCTTGCAGCCAAACTAACTACGTGAGACGGGCAAATAGACCTTACTAATCGTGACGACACGTCGTGTTTGGTTGTTTGTTGCCTAGATGGTCTGGTTTGCGAAGGGTGTTTGGGGAAGGTTTGTCTGCTAAAGGATGATGATTATCTAAATTTATTACGCGCGAGCAGACTGCCGAAAGACGTCAAGGTGCGCGGGGGGACAGGACCCCAGATACCCCGCTTACATCCAGTAGCTACCAGAGATAGAGAGGAGAAAAAGAAATCGAGGGGGAAAGGCATGTGGTGAATAGTGAAGTCTAGGCTCGGTGGCCGAGGTTGTAGTCCAGGTCCGTAGTCATGAATAGGGAAACAGG
>WSUD01000524.1:0-14221 GCA_019633495.1 Tulasnella sp. 427 | reverse complement strand
TTCAAACTCGTCAACCCGACGAGGAACTGCATCTCGTCCGGCATCGCGCTGGGAACACCGGGAGCGACCAGCTCGAGCGCGTTGATCCTTCCTTGGCTGTCGCACGAGACGCCTTGCCACGCGCAGGGTTTGGTGTCCTTCAACCACCCGACGCTCGTGAGGGCGCTGGACGAGGACGACGGTAAGCCGGCGTTGACGGCCTGGAGAGCGCAGAATTGCAA
Source organism: Tulasnella sp. 427 (assembly GCA_019633495.1). NCBI lineage: Eukaryota > Fungi > Basidiomycota > Agaricomycetes > Cantharellales > Tulasnellaceae > Tulasnella > Tulasnella sp. 427. Next base: position 14,000 of record WSUD01000524.1, on the reverse strand, counting down.
GACGTTGCCCTGCCCCGTGATCGACGAGGACGAGGAGGAGGAGGAAAGGTCGTTCGGGATGGCGGAGAGGATCGGTACGCACTGAGAGCACGGATACGACGCGGGGGAGTTGGTAGACGCGAACTGCGAGAGGCACGACGACACTGCGGCTGGTACGCCCGACGCGGCCGATGCAGACGACGTCGCGGTGGCGGTCCCGCTGCGGGTGACGGTCACGCCGCTGGGAATGGTCGTCGTGGGCTGAACGACCGCGTTCGGGCTGCTGCTCGGCGAGTTGTTGGAGCTGCTCCCCGCCGCCGAGTTCGCGTTGGGGTTCTCGACGTCCGCGTTCTTTGTGAGGACGCGGATGTTGAGGAAGACGACGTTGCCGATCAACGCGAGGATGAGGACGAAGAGGAGGATGCACCACACGGTACTCTTCCGTTGACGTTTCTTCTCCGAGGCGTGGCACGTCGGGCAGCGGTGGTTGTGCGGCCCGCCTTTCTCCAAGTCGGCTGGAGCGTGGTCGGCCATCGTCTGCTCGCCGTACGACTCGGCGCGGGAGTGCGAGCGGGAGTGGACGTGTGCGTAGTGATGCTGACCACCCGCAGCCCCGAGTCCGTCGTGTTCCTTGTCGGAGACATTGAGCGGTGGCCAGGGCGAGAGGTCAGAAAGCCGGCGGGGGATGTAGGACGAAGCGGCGGCGGAGTCTCGAGGGAAAGGGTACGAAGGTTCAGCGGCAGGCGAGCTGGTGAACCGGAATACCGCTCTCGAGAGCCTCTCCCAAGCCGCTTTGGACTTCGAAGTAAACGAGCTCGGAGCCAAGCTAGGTACGGGACCCCTCCCACTTGCGGAATCGTCTCCGAGGTTGAAGAACGACGAAGCGGCTGCTTGTTGCTGTTGACGCTCCTTCTCCAAGAGGCGCTTTTGCCGTTCACGGTCGAGCCTCTCGCGCTCCGCTTGGCGTTCGCGGGAACCCCGCTCGAGGGCGGCGGCTGCTTCGGCTCTGGCGCGGTCGATGCTTCGCTGCTCGTCGGGATCTCGCTCGACGGGTGCGAGGTGCGACGCGTGGATGGCGGGGATCGGTGGGACCGGAGGGACTGGTGAGGCTAATGAGATGAGTGTGAGATGCCCGTGCCCCGACTCGCTGGGAGTGATGGGCGACCAGGCGCTCTTGGTGTTTGGAGGTGGCTGTTGAGGTGATTCGGGTTGCTGCTGGGTGTTGATGAAAGAAAGGTGTTCGCGGAACTTTGTAGCTTTTTGCCAGGACTTGCGAGCGTCGAACGAGGAGAACATGGTTTGAGTTGTTGTGGACGTCCAAAGCGTCGAGTATTGATTTAAAGAGAGTGAGATTAGAGTATTAAGAGATGAAGCAGTATGTAGTCTCGGTCGAGACTGAGTGCGGTTGAGGAGCTTGAAGCGAGTGTCGAGAGTGATTAGGAAAGAGTATTAAGAGAGTAGAGTAAAGAGGGAGATGATGGTGTAGATGGAGACAGTTGCGTTCCAGTAGCCGAGGTCCTCTTATCCATTCCCTCCGTTGTGGTTGAGTGCACAAAGCGCGGGTGTTGCGAAGCGGTCCATTGTGCAATTCTCGACGCTCAGGGTGCACAACGGTCATCTCAGGGTCCTTCCACAAAGGGATTCCACACCGAAACCCCTCCAAACAACCCAAGAACCACCCTGCAACGTAAACTTCGGTTCAGTGTATGTCGAGGAATTACAAACAATCTAATTTCTGCCGCTTCAAAGGGCTCTAGGGTGCGAGAAAACCCTGCGGGTTCCTCCAAAGATCCACCGTTGGCGGGGGGTTTGTTATCGGCGCTTCCCCCTCCTCCTTTGAAATAGTGCGGAGTTACTAAAGAGAAGATGATTCCACGCGAGGCGAGTCGGAACATGAGCGACAAAGGCTGAAGTGGCTGTTTCTGGGGGACTGACTACGAGGCCTTCTTGCCGAATGTCTAGACCGCTGCTTCGAGAGACCCAACGACCACGTCCGTGCCGATTCGGCCCAACTAGGGCCAACGAGCGATCTAGACTTTCTTTTTGTGGCTTTGCAAGCATCGTCAAGGCTCCCTGATCCCCTTATACTGATGCGAGGTTGGTCGATGATCCGGTTCTAATTCCTTTGAAGGAATCATGTTTTCGTAACCGTTTACGGCTCAACCTGACAATGAAAGGAAAGAGGCTTTGGAAAGCGTTAGAAAACATGTGGTTATATAGATACGCAGCTATTCACCAAACTCCAACACTCAATGTGCCGGTTCAGGTATGCTACTTGGGATAAGTCATAGGTCCTCCCATCCATAATCGGGAACCCAACCGGCGTTCTGCTCTTTAACATGCGATAGACACCAGCTCACCAGAGCTCTCTTCGTATGACCTCCCTCACGACGCATGCATCTCTCATTAATAACCCCTAAGATCGTAAAGAACGACCGTCTCTCATCTCCGACTAGACGCTCGTCCTTCACTTCGACGGCGAGCCCATATACTAGTCACATGACATTTGAACGGTCACGAGTCTCGATCACCGACATGGACGAGAAACGCGGTGCATCAAGCAAGGAGTCTAGGTCAGTATCATCTCGAATTAGTCTGTCTAAACACGGTCTGAACACGCCATGTGACCTCTTGCGAATCCACAGCGGGGTCTGGGCCGGGACATAGCCAACCGTCGTTTATGACCAAAGGTGACTCAAAGTCGCTGCCAACAACTATCAGCAACTCCTCTGCCATTATATTCAGCTGCGCAAGGTTAGCTTTCAATATTCAGATGCTTGGAGACTCAAAGGGGGACCAAAACTCAGCTTCCTTTACAGATCTCTCTCACAGAGGAGTCAACCGAAAGGCGGGCGAGCCTTTCCCAGACTGAACTTGAACATAGTCGATGGCAAGCCCCGCGCAGGAACTCCCAGAGGACGTGCTCGACAGTCGAGTTAACTCGAAACCTAGTGATTACTCTGCTCCAATCCACAAACTCCCACCAGAAATACTTGCCACCATTTCAAGTTACTCATGCCGCCTGAATGGGAGCCACAAAGCGATGCCCGCAGAACAATCTCTGGCGTATGTCAACACTGGAGCGCGGTTGTACAGGGAACTCCGACGCTGTGGTCAGCCATCTGCTGCGTCGAGGACAGGAAGATTATCTCGGAAGCTTTGCGCAACTCCGGAGACGTTGGATTGGAGTTCGGCTTGCGAGCCTGGAACGGAAGAAACAGGCCGTTTTTCTATCAAAAGAGAGCGGACATCCTCACACGACATTGGCGTTCCTGGAACCTTGTTCTAAAACATCGTAGCCGCTGGAGGTCCGTCAATCTCCAGCTCTTCCAGGTGCCGCCGATGGATATTACAACCAAACTCTTGGAGCCCGGGCCGCCTGCAGGCCTTAGGGGGTTCTCCATTCAGGTATTCGAGGCAGGAAGACCTCCCGCGGAGGCGCTCGAACTCATCCGCGGACCTCTACCCAATCTCCGACGACTCGCGCTCCAAATCGGTCGATTGAATGGTCCGAGTTCTTTGCAACCCAACTCATTAACCTTCGGCTCACCGACATCAGGCGCTTCGGTCCGACTCTTCTCCAGTTATTCGACATCCTAGTCGCCTGTCCGAGTCTTGAAAGGGTTGTAATCAAAGCCGTTCCGAGCTTGCATGACATCCCCACCCCGCAATCCATGCAGAATCGCCCTCTGCTCGCTCGACTCGACAGACTCCGAAAGATCCACCTCTCAAACATCACCCCACAATCGACGAAATGGCTCCTCGAGGCCATCGAAGTGCCCTCGGAATGCTCGGTCATTCTCAAAAGCGAAGTCGACCGGAATCCGGAACTGACCCTCCTGCCGTCCAACGTCCCGGATCTCCCTGCGAGATGCCTCTCAGGAGCATCAAAGATCCTCATCACGATCCGAGAGCCATTGATACGATTTCGCTCGGACGGGTTGTGGAACCTGCACTTGCGCTTTACCAGTGCGGTCGTCGTGAGGGATCTGCTGCTGTGGCTCGGCGTGGACGAAGAACGGACGACGATCGACTCTCGCGGCCCCGTGCCACCCACCGAACTGAAATGCGACAAGTTCTATCGTGAAATGCCAGATGACTTCTACGAGCCCTTATCCGGACTCAAAAGCATTCGCCGCATCGCAGGTACCAGCAGATACGCTTGGTCGCTCCCTCGTTTTCAGGTTCTCGGCGCTCGGAACGTCGACTCCGAGTCGGACGGAGAGGTGTCACCCCCGGCGGTCTTCTTCCCCAGTCTCGAGGAGATCTCGGTTTCGTTCAAGGGATATGGACCGAGTACCTTTGACTTCTTGTCGAAAGCGATCACGGACCGACGGCGCTCGCACGAAGAGGCGGGCACGGTGGACCGTCTGCGAGCGGTCAGGTTCGAGGATCCTCGGGCAAACTCCCGAGCCGCGGATCAGGCGCACGTATCGACAGCGCCGCTGAAGTTGTTGGCCTTCATCAGTCTTCTGAAAGTTGCAACAAGGTTAAATGTTCAAATATGGTGGCACGGAGTGCTGAAGAGTGATGGGGAGATGACGAGCGCTTAGGATCCTCTCCCCTACCAAAGGCCTAGATATCCAGACTAAAGGACGACATCCTGTTGTCGAGTAGATGCTTGTAGCATCGCCAATGCACATATTGTATTAAAAGAGGATCTGTATCGAAGTCAAGGAGTACGAGGTAGTTGAAGATATTTTCAACTCTGAGCGGGAAGGGTAGTTTGTGAGGGGGGATGTTCGCGTACAGTCGCCCAAGCCGACAAACCTCGCAATAGTGGGAAGAGCCTATAGTCATGCAGAACAAAATAACATTTGTGAAGGACCAAGAGAAAGAAAATCAGGCCAGCCCACTGTATCCACAATCTATCGCAGGAGTGCGGGTGACAGGCTTCCCACATCTCACACAAGCCTCAAACCACACGGACGACATAGAACGCGTCAAGAAAATATTCAGGGCAGCGTGACATTACTATACCTTATCCGAATACGCGCTGAACAAGCCTTGAGCACGCTGTGGACTTCTGACAAAGCCACGGGCTGTTCTCGTCCGGGACGATATAAGACCTCCCTTCTCACCCTTGGTAACTTGGATTTCATCAACGATCAGGAGCTCGTGGCTAGGGAGCCTATCTGACTAACCAAGGTAAGCTACCGGTACCTAGAGATGCGGAGACTTTATATGAAACAGAACACATTTCAGTCTAAGTCAATCTTCACGAAACAACGAGCATCGGTCATGGCAAACTCCCCGAAGGAGCTTGCAGAGGAAGTGCTGAACGATTGAATCAGCCCGGAAACCACTTATATCGCTACTACCATCCATAAACTCTCGCCGGAGATACTTGGAATCATCTTCAATTACTTTATGCCCCCTGAATGGGAACCACAACGCAAGCCCCGCAACACAATTGCTAGGGTATGCCGTCATTGGCGTGCGATTGTCGAAGAATCCCCAGTCCTGTGGTCATCTATCTCCTTGGCCGATGATGCGGGAAGCATTTTGAAATCCTTGATCAAATCTGGAGCCCTGGGTTTAGGCTTCGGATCGCGGCCAAAAGGAACAGGGAACAGGTCTGATCAGTACATACCGAGGCACCTCATCGACAAGCAGAAATGGTACTGGCGCTTTGCTTTAGAGCATCGTAATCGCTGGAGGGTCGTCAATCTTCAGTTCATGGAGCTACCATGGTCGAAGAAGAATCCGGCGGACCTATTACAACCCGTCCCGACTCCGGAGCTGAGGGAGTTCACCCTCCAGGTATTTAACGAAGAAGTACCTCCCACCAAGGCCCTGGAACTCTTCCGTGGGTCTCTATCCAACCTTCGTCGATTGAGCCTTCAGTTCGTGCCGATTGACTGGTCCGAGTTCGTCGCACCTCAGCTTATCGACCTTCGTCTCATCAACATCAAGCACCTCGGTCCCACCCTTCTTCAGCTATTCGACATCCTCTTTGCCTGTCCAAGCCTTGAAAGAGTCGTCATCAAGTCTGTTCGGAGCTTGGAGGATATTCCTGCACCATCCGAGTATCATCTTCGTCCCATAGCTCAACTAGATCGACTCCGAGAAATCCACCTCTCGAACATCACCCCCAAGTCGACGAAGTGGCTTCTCGAGGCTATTAAGATACCACCGGAGTGCTCGGTTTATCTTGAAAGCGAAGTCGATCGGAGTCCGGAAGACGTCCTGCTTCCGTCCAACATTCCCGACCTGCCTGCTAAATGTCTCTCAGGATTATCAAACATCGTCATTACGGCCCGAGAGCCGTACACATAATTCCGCTCTGATGGTCTTTGGAATCTGCATCTCCGCTTCACCAACGCGGTCTTCGTGAGGGATCTGTTGCTGTGGCTCGGCGTGGAGGAAGAGTCGACCGAGAGTTGCCCGAAATGCGCTCGATCACCGCCAGAAGAGTCCTTAGAGCTCCTAGCTGGATTAAAACGCATCCCCGTCTTCTCATTCAAAAGCGACCGCGTGGAGGTGTTGTCTCGATATCTCGGAGTTCGGAACGGTGGAGCGTCAATCTCGTTTCCCGGTCTCAAAGAGATCTTGATCTCTCTCATCGGCCGTAAATCGGACATCTTCGACGCTGTGTCTGACGCGATTACAACCCGACGGGACTTTCACGAAAAGGCTGACAAGGCCGACCGTCTACGAGCGATCAAGTTTGAGGATCCAGAGGCCTCCAGAAAGCAGACGCAAGTTCTGACACCCCTAGAAAACGAGAGATTCATCCGTCTCCTCCAAAATGCACAGAGACTCGATATTCAAATATGGTGGAATGGGTTGCTAAAGAGTGAGGTGGAGATGACAACCGCTTAGAATCCTCTCCCCTCCGAGAGACCACGAATCCAGCCGAAGGATGATATCATGTCGATCGTAGATTAAGCGCGTTGATGTAGCATTTGAGCCGAGTTGATAGTTTACATGGGAATACCCGTATCTTAAGCAAGGATTATCGAGTAGCTTGATACATTTGCGAGACGGAAGCGGATCGAAGGAGTAAAGAGTAGGAAAGTACCTAAGTGACTCCCCAGTAATGTGTACGGCTATTGTAAGAGCTGACACACTCACGCTCGTCCTAATGCATCTCACCTGCGCGCGATCAGGAACATTCATTGGGACACAGTCGTATTCAAGACCGGCCGTTTCTTTCTACCCATCTTCCAATACGTGCTCGGTTCTCAAAAGCGGTAGGGAAAAACTTGATCCTACATAAAACGGACCCGGAGTGGGCTTCGTGGTTACTTAAACCCCGATTGCGAATGCAAGTTCGTCACCTTTCCCGTGCCCTCTCCCAAGGCTATTGGTCCCTCTCCATCTCGAGAGACCACTCACCATGTCTCGTGCTTTATGGTTGATAGGAGGCATTTTGGGTAAAGGATAGAGAATAGAGGGTCGGGGAAGAGGGAGGGAGGAACATCCGGACCCGTCCCCCCTAACCTTGAGTTATCCACCATTCGCGACTTCATTCATCTCACCTAAGAGCTTGACGACAATTCAAAGCCTAGCTACGTGATATTTGGATAGTGCGAGCCGCGAGATCATCGCATCCTTTGGTACAGGGGCGTGCAGTATCCCCTGACCGGTCTTGGCGGAAATATGCGGGTTTCAATCAACGACGCTGATGAGGAACACGGTGGGGCAAGCAAATCTCTGCGTCAGAGTTACCGGAATGTGGTGTATCGAAACGTGCTCTGAACACGCCTTGAACACGCCATGTGTTTCCTTACAAATCCACGGGATGTTCTCATCCGGAACGTTATATATACCCTAGCTCTTTCCTCAGCCTAGGTGACGTGAAGTTTCGCAACGATCAGCAACTTGAAAGCATGAAACTGATTAAATCACACAGGGTGAGCTATCGTTTGTTAGAGACGTACAAAGTTCCACTGGAAAAACAACTGATTTTCAATACAGGGAGTTCTCGCCGAGCCCCCAAAATCTGTAATGGCAAGCGCCAAGACGAAGCTTTCAGAAAATGTGCTAGATAATCAAATCAACGCGGAGGCTATTTGCGGCCCTACTACGATTCACCACCTCCCACCGGAGATACTTGGAATCATCTTCAATTACTGTATGCCGCCTGCGTGGGAGGCACAAAGCAAACCCCGCAAAACAATCAGTAGCGTATGCCAACACTGGCATGCGGTTGTAGAAAAAACCCCGATGCTATGGTCAGCAATTTGCTGCACTGAAGGTATGGACAGCATCTTGGAAAGCTTGATCAAAACCGGAGAACGGCGATTGGACTTCGGGTCGCGGGCCAAAGACGTATATACTGGCTACGAGCAGAACCCCATCGACAAGGAGAGCAGCTACTGGCTCTTTGCTTTAAAGCATCGCAGTCGCTGGAGGACCGTCGACCTTCAGTTCAGAGAACTACCACGGTCGAACACGATCCCGGCCAACCTACTAGACCCCATCGCGACTCCGGACCTAATGTAGCTCGACGTTCAGGTATTCCTGAAAGAAATATCTTCCCCCAAAGTTGTTGACATCTTCCGTGGGCCTCTACCCAACCTTCGTCGACTCGCGCTTCAGTCGTGCCGATTAAATGGTCCGAGTTCGTTGCACCTCAGCTAATCGACCTCCGTCTCATCAACATCAAACACCTCGGTCCCACCCTTCTCCAACTACTCGACATCCTCATCGGCTGCACAAACCTTGAAAAGGTCGTCATTAAAGCTATTCCGAGCTTGGAGAATATCCCACAGTACCTGCGCGAGCGCTCTCCCGTAGTTCGACACGACCGACTTCGAAAGATTAGCCTGTCAAACATCACGCCCAAGTTGACGAAATGGCTTCTCGAGGCTATCAGGATGCCCCCGGAGGGCTCGGTTCATCTTCAAAGCGAAGTCGATCGGAATCCGGAAGACTCCCTGTTCCCGACCAACGTCCCGGACCTCCCTGCCAAATGTCTCTCAGGGGCATCAAGGATCCTCATTACGGTCCGAGACTCTTACATACGCCTTCGCTCAGATGGTCTTTGGAATCTGCATCTCCGGTCCACCAACATAGTCTTCGTACGGGATCTCTTGCTGTGGCTCGGCCTGGAGGAAGGGTCGACCAAGAGTCACGTACGCGTCGAGATGAAATGGGACAAGCTCTCTGGAGGGCAGCCGAATGACTTCTTCAACACCCTAGATGGACTTCAAAGCATTTCTTTCCTCTCGACGAACAGTAATTGCGCGTGGGCGTTATCTCACTATCTCGGTGTTTGCAACGACGGAGTGTCAGTCTCGTTTCCCGGTCTCAGAGAGATATCGGTGCCTCCCTGGGGACGTGAGATAGACATCTTTGAAGTTGTCTCTGACGTGATCACAAACCGACGGAACTACCACCAAGAGGCTAACACGACGGACTGTCTACGGGCCATCAAGTTCGGGTATCCAGAGTACCCCGTAGACTGGACGAAAGACCCAGCACCCCTAGAAGAAAAGAGCTATCTCTACCTCCTCAAAGCTTCAGAGAGGTTAAAAATTCAAATATGGTGGCACGGGGCACTGGTGACCGACAGAGTAGACCAGCAACCTGGCAATCTGGATTGAAGGAGGACGTCACACTGAACTGTACATATATAAAACGTCAGCAAGTGAGTCTCCTTGGTATTAGTATAGACTCTTAATCTGTTTACATAGCGTGAAGATTGATATCAACTGAAATGACCGCTTGAAGAGGAGAGAAGGCCTGACGACACTGGCTGCACGACCGGCAGATTTAAAGAGCTGCAGTATCAAGGCCCTTCCTGCCCTAAGAATTTGCTAAGCCATCTTGAGAATTGAGCAGAGTTGATACTGTGAGCCTTCGCAACGCGCATTACTTCGTCGGTGTGCTGGGAGAGTTCATGTGTGGCTGTGCACGGCGACCTTGTTGTTAGTCACGTTCTCCGTCCGTCGAGATTTTTCTTCTCGCTTTCCTCTTTCCTTGCCTCGAACAAATCATGAGCGACTCTGAAGGCTCATTCGACGACGACCAAGTCGTGCAGCAGTACAGAGCCCCAAGGACGAAAGTACGACTACTACTAGCTTTTACCTCGAGCTGATGACTGAACCAACATACTGGGATAGTGGCTACGCAAATCCTACCATCAACAACTCAAGAACGTCCACGTTCCATCCGCACTCGCAACCACTGCACTTGATTTCGACGTCGAGGCTCGTATCTATTAGATTCTAGAGACCCTCATAAATCTAACCCGTGTTTTATTCCAGGAAACCGACTCTCACTTTCACGAATCTATCCAACGATGGCGCGAAATAAGCGTTCAGCCGTCCTTCCTCTCTTTTGCGTCTCGTGCAGAGTCTATGAGCCGCTCTTTTGCCCTCCTTATTCACAACTGGAAATCGATCGTCGAACTGTGGATTCAAGTCGTCAGCGTATGTGAGGAGGAGGCAATCACCCCTCTTTTAGAGTAAGTCTACTTTGCTTTCCATGGATATCGACTCGTAAACTGATATTGTGATGTAATCTTACTGTAATAGTATGCTCCAAAACCTCGCCCACGATCTCCGAGCCACACTCCTTCCTTCCTACCCATCTCTCCTCACAGCGGTTCTGGGCATCTTACCTTCAACCAACATCCAGCCCCAGACCTCTGAACCGTCCTCCTCTTCGAGCCCACCAACATCGTCCCGCCCACTCCCAACTCCCAACACCATTAAAACTCTTTTAACGACCCTTTCCTCCTTGTTCCGCTACATCCTCCTTCCTAACGCGACACAACTCCTCCGGCCCTCTTGGACCCTCCTCCGCCAAACCATGATCTCTGTCGTCCGCCGCAAGGGTGCCGGCATGTCCGGCGAGGAAATCGAAAGAACTTTAGCCGAAGTGTGGGGTGGTTCGGTCGTCAGGAAGGTCAAAGGGAAAGAGGTCCAGCGAGAGGTGGTCGATTTGCTAGTGGATGCTTGCGCAGAACAGCCAGAGGGTGTAACCTGGATCTGGGTGTCGGCTATCCGGGCTCCAAATGGGACAATCCATCCGTCGACTAAGGCATTGCTGGCCCATCTTGTACAGAGATACCTCTCTGAAAGGGAGGAGGAAGTCGTTTCGGCTCTCGTCGTACTATTACGACGCGTTTTGACGTCCGCAGTCAGCTGGACAACAACCCCCAAAGCCTTCGATAACATCAGCGCCTTGCTGCTGGAAGTATACGATCATGAGATATCAAAAGACGAAGAAATGGACTCGGACGAGAGGATTGCAAGGTTCTGGAAGGTTCTGGCGTTCGCGTTGTCAGCCAAGAAAGGATCTAGGATGCACAGTGAGTGCAATCATCCGAGTTTTAACATAAGCCGGGAAGCCTGATTCCACTCAAATCCATCTCCGCAGTGAAACAAATCTCGTCTATCCTCTCGCTCACTGCTTCTTTTTCATCTCTCGCATCGTCGAGCTCTTCCTTCACGCCACCCCAACTTACCGCTTTGACACATTGCGCATCTGCGGCGCTCCTCGCCGGTGACATGACGACATGGAACGGGCCAGCGAGGCGCCTCACTCAAATTCTCATCTCTTCATTCCCTCTCCTCTCCCTTCGCCTGTCTGCCATATTATCGGATTTAGATTGGCCAGGATGGAACCTGGTAATCGCTCCTCAAATCAGTCAGATCCTAATACCTTTGTTGAAAGGAAACCAGCGAGATGGTACCTCATCGCAAGCGCTTGCGCTGCTTTCGCACCTTGTAAAGAAGGGTCTATTGGGTGATGTTTCAGACCTTGTGAGGGAGCAGATTGCCGAGTGGGCCAGGGAGCGATTAGACGTACGAGGAGGAAAATGGAGGCTGGATAATCAAGTGGACGTAAGTCTTGGGTTCCACTTTTGCGGAGAACCTCGCTGATCTTGTCGTTTTTGCAGGTCTATGACTTGTCCGCGATATCATCTCTGGCTGCCTGGCTCCCAGCAGACAGTCTTGTCTCCTCGACGGTCAGCATCGTCCATCAAATCCTCGAGACTTGTTCGACAAAGGAGGCAGCGAAAGCGGATTTCGACTCAAAGCCGACCAACGCAGCGTTGACTTTATCGATATGTTTCACAACTCTGGGTAGAGATCATAAGGGGAAGAAGAAGGGTTCTGGGATTCTCTCGACGGTCTTCGACCTTGAAGCACACAACCGGTGTATGAAAGCTGTCATGGAGAATTGGTCATGGAACTCGGACGTTCTCGACGGCTACTGCGCTTTCGTCGAATCAAGTCCACCATCCAGCCTGAAGATCTCCTACGAAACAGCATTCGCTCACCTCCGCTCCTCCTTACTCTCCCCTTACCGACCGCTCCGGCTCGCCACGTTCCGCTTCCTCCTCCTCCCAAGCATCACTCGCACCCCATCTCAAGATCACTTCCTTCGCAAACTCGAATCTATCGAACGAGTCTCGATCGACTTCGAAGGCTTCAAGGAGCGCGTGAACAAGATCTCGACACTCCTCGTTGAGACTCCACCACAGGATCGCGACTTCGACCTGACGTCCACTTGGCTCTTGTCCCAGCTCAAAGTGAATTTGAGACCCGTCTGGGCGGCCTCCGTGACTGCGTTGGCGGGGCTGATGAAGGAGGACCCGGTGAAAGGGTGGGAGGTCGTATTCAAAGAGTTGGTCAAGGCGAGTCCGAAGGAGAACGAGCGGACCGGGGAGAAGGACGTGGATTTGGCGGGGTTGGGTGTACTGGAGCCGAGTTGGAAAGAGGATGCGTTGAAGAATTATACGGACGCTGATCCGATGGATGTGGAGAAGAGTTGGACCGATGCTGATAGAAGGGCGGTGACGAGAGTCGTAATGAACTTGGGAGACTTAGCCGACGAGAGAATGAAGTTGGATATCGCCAAGGTCGGTTTCATAGTTCTGGTGCTTCTTTTGCGTGCTAACGAATTCTGGGAACTGTATAGGCTCAAGTACCAGCGAGGAAGCTCGACGTGCTCAACTATGAGAACCAGATTTTAGCAATCCTCGCTGAAGCGCCGCATGTTGCTGAGCGGTTCCATCGCTCCCTCGTTTCGTTCTTCCTCTCGCGACGGATGCCGCGTTACCGCCTCTCCCATTACCTCACCCTGTTCGCCAAGTTCCGCAACCCCCGACACATCCACGAATCCGAACGGCTCCGATCACTCTACGTCTCTCTCCTCTCCGAACCTGATCGAACGGTGCAACGACAAGCCTTGTCGTGCATTTTGGCGTATAACAGTCCCAACTTGAAGCCGTACGAGGAGCGGATGATGAACCTCGTGGAGAATCGGGGGTGGCGTGTCGCACTCGGTCAATGGAACTTTGACGAGGTGGAGGAACATCATCGGCAGGAGGTCATCGACGTCGTGATGAGGCTCCTCTACGGTCTGCTGCTGAACCGAAAGGGAAGTGATAAGAGCGCGAACAGCAAGACCCCGATTTTAACCACGATCGCGAAGGTCAAGGATGAGGAGTTGGCGGTGTTGATGGATTTGATGCTTGGGCCGTTCGGAGGACTTGAGCAGGCTATGGAGTATGAGAAGGGTCTACCTTCAGCTCCCTCAGAGGAGTATATTCTGAGAGGGATGGGCGGAGATGTCACCAAAGGACAGATGAGCGGATTCCTCCTACTCCTTCAAGACGTCATGCGGGTACTAGGTCCGAAGCTCAGTCGGTATTGGTCAAGCTTGTTCATAACGACGTTGGAAATTACCGCTGCTGTACAGGCGGAGGTGGAGAGCGCTATGGACATGGACCACGATGCTGGTGCGACCGAAGAAGACGCGGAGGCGGAGGCGGAGGATGGGTCAGAGGAACAGGCTGAAAAAGAGCTTATGGAAGACGAGGAACCCAAGGATGCCGAGTCTCGAACGTCGCGGCATTCCGCCAAGTTGGCACGAAATGCTCGTAAACTAGCCTTCAAACGGCTCGAAGCGTTCTTCGAGTCTGCCGTTCCCTTCGACTACACTCCGTACATGCGCTCAGCCATCATGTCATTCATCACCCCGCGGCTGAAAGGGTTCACCAAGGAGAATATGGCCGTCGCTGGCACATTTCTCCCCCTCATCGTCTCATGGTCGAG
>WSUD01000522.1:0-14296 GCA_019633495.1 Tulasnella sp. 427 | reverse complement strand
CAGCGATGGATCTTGTGCTGCGTCTGATGGTAATGCTGTGTAATCCGCTGTCGACATGGACGCACAACCGCAGCAGCAGCGGGCAGAGAAAAGAAAACGGGATGAGCGGAATGGCTGTGGAGTGACGAGCTGGAAATGGAGTGACGATTGCCGTGTCACGTCGGAGATATCATCACGTCAGCATAACACTTCGTCACACGTGACGTTCTTGAAATTTCTTCCACTAACGACCTCATGCCGGGAAGGAAAGCTGACAGGATAGGTATGTCCTAAGAAGTCCTAGGCGGATAGATCTGCTCTAATGCGGTTATTTGTTATCTAGGCTCCCTTTTGTTCTGCCCCGATTGTGGTACCTTACTTGACCTCCCGACCACCGGCCATTCCGTCGCCTGTGAGCAATGCAATCACGTTGAGCCAGCATCCTGTACGTCATAGCCATCTCTTAAATGTATCTTGAAGCTAAACTTCTCCTCGTTCAGCGTTCGAGAACATCGAAGTTGTTACTCGGTCTCACCCTGACGCTCTCCCCTCCGCATTACGGGACGCTAGAAAGATTCAGACTACGCAGCATGAAAGTAGCGTTGTTCAAACTGAGGTCCGTAAAGCTACATCATGCTCTGTGCGGAGTACTGCTTACGGAGTTCCTTATAGGAAGACGAGCCGTGCCCCAAGTGCCGTCATCCTAAAGCACTTGCGAAAACCATGCAGGTTGGGTGGCGTCTTAACAACTACCTGAATCATCTCTAATCACCTTCTTACAGACTCGCTCAGCAGACGAAGGTGCTACTGTATTTTATACTGTGAGTTATTTGTGGCGTCCTCCTGCGCCACCTTCTGACCTCTCCATCTCTCTAGTGTCTTGGATGCAACCACGGCTGGGTCGTGTATAATTAATAACATAAAAAGGAATAGTACATATGTGTACGGTAATGGACTTTGAAGCCTGAAAAGGTTGTGCGGTAGGTTCTGTAATCGTGTCCGTGTCGCGGACTCGGATTTCCCATTGTCCTATGCGACAGAACATTTAAACGAGGCGCCACAGCACCAACCTTCGCCTCTCCCTTTTAGACCTCACCTCAGCTCATGCTCGTCAGTTCACTTCAAGAGAGCGAAATGTCACTTCAGGAATTACCCTCGAACTCCTCTAAACAGCCTCGGCGATGTCACCCATGGACCACTCGACCTTTTAGCATCCTAAGCATCTTTGGTGCTATCATCTTTGCTTCTTGCATCTATAACCCGGATTATTACTCGCCGGAGCCTCCACCGCCTCCACTGCGGGTCATCGCCGCAATATACTCAGAGCACTTACAGAGGAGTCTCGATTTGGGCCAAAATCTGCTCAATCTCAGTCGTACCTATGGCTTTGCGGATATTCGTCGAGGATATGAGTAGGTTCAGAAAAAGATGTCATCGATTGTTTCCCCAAGATTGACCCGTTCGCTTGCAGTGTGCTAGGATTAGAAAGACAGGTCGCGCCTTTCAGCACCGATGCATCAAGCGCGCTACTCGCCACGAAAGAGACGTTGATCCGTATTATTAACCGAGCAAAGTCTCCTGCGGCCTATGCGTCGTTTAACATCAACGTGATACGTGATACGGTACGAGCAAGTACGGTTCTTGCCATTCTCGCTCCTAAATGTGCCAATTGTTTAGATCCGCAACCTTTTAACTAAGGTCAAAGAGCTACATAGTGGTCTAGACACTGTGGACAAGAATTCTCTCACATTTGAAGTTGGAGTCAATGCTGGGTACGAGTTCATAGCCATGGAGCTTCAACATATAGAGGATTTCTCGCCGCGGCATCCGAGCATTGCGAGATTATTCAACACATGAACGGCATAGCTATGCCAATCCTTCCTGGTCTCATGACTGCTCTTGGCATTGTGCGACCTTGGTTCCTCTTGTCTGATTGGTCGTGGGACAGGGATCCACGGGTCCAAGAGCGATTGCGAATCTATAATAGCGTCGAGGAGGTCTTTCTGGAAAGTGTTACTCACTATGAGGCGGTGAATAGGACGATGGCGTCACTTCGACGTTATTACGAGTCTTCCAATCTGTCTCGGGTGAGTTGCATCTTGAATGGCCGTCAATCGTTTTTGCTGAGCTTGCTTCTTCAGCCCTATCACTATCTCCTTGGGGTCGATGATTCCAGGTTTCCTGCGATCGAAGAAAGTCTTGTAAGCCATGCATATCATATTTGAAGATATCCTTCTTGACAGGCCGCATCGCTAGACAAGCGCTTCCTTTTATCTAAATGAATTGGATCAATTCACAACAATGGCAAAAATGGTGTATGAAGCGCAGTATCAACACAATGATGATGAATAGAAGTTTATGTGTACAATAGACCTGGCCGGTCGCCAGTGTTTCTGCTCGTTAGCCTTTGTAGCTACCTACTTGTCACGTCATTTTGCTCCTAGATACCAGATGGTACGCAAGTTAAAGCATATGGAATACAGCAAGCTATTGTGCGTTGTGTAGCTCCTGTGTATTTGGGCTGTGAGCTCCTTCTACTCAGGAGAGAAAACGGAATTATTTAGGCCCGGGCAACTTGATTTCCGTTGTCGGGCTGGATGCGGTCGTCGCGTCGAAGAACCGTGAGAGCTAGGTGAAACGCGAATCGAACTTGGTGTGCCTCGTCCGATTATCCTCTTGAGTTGTGTATGTTTACGGTTGTGATAGAGTCCATGGACAAAACATAAGCCGCGCACGGTCCCCTTGCCCCTTTCCCCCGCTCAGGACGGGACCCCGCCGGAGATTTCCCCCGGAGAATAAAAGGGTAGGAGGTCACATATATAGATGTCACCCTCCGAGGATCGCTGTTCGGGTGTTTATGTACATAGAGGAGACGAAATAAATCCACTGCAGCTCAGTTAGCACCCTGAAGGTCTCCGCACCGGGAGAAGGCAAGACTCTGTCCAAGCATCGTAGCGTCGTCGGAGTTCGATAACGACGCCGCGCTAAACTCCTTTGCCATTGATCGTTCGAGTGAGCGAGATATTTCTGATTAACACGGAAGCACCGAGTGGTCACGATTCAGAACGAGTGATATTCCAGGCTGCTCACAACGCGTTGACAGTGACCACTCGCGAGCTTCTGGTTCAATTGCTACATTACTATTTACGCCAAGGAAGACTATGTGGTAAAGTATATCGGATCGTTTGACCTTCTGGGTCCTTACTCCGCCTCGCCGGCGCCAAAGTCGTACCTGGTGGGCTCTGGCTTCCCGACTTGGGCGTCAAAGTGCTCTTCGCATGCCTTGTGGCTTTCGGAATCGTCGACGGCCAAGACGGTGAGGGTTGTCGGCAGTCGTTTATCGCTTAGCGCGGTCGCCTCCACCTTGTCCAGTCCGAGTGCTTGGCAGATGGCCTCACACTCGTGCTGCGCTGTCCACGCGTTGATCCCGGCATCGCCGTCATTCTGGAAAAATATCTCGTCGCTCTTGCCAAATTCGCTACATACAGGAGAATGTTCTCTATTTCCATGGATGAAGGTTGGAACGTCTTTCGACTTATGATTACGCGCTTTGCGGCATTAATCGACCAGAGATTATAGGGTGAGTGAACTCTTGTACCTTCATGGGTTCCTAACTGACCACCTTCCCCAGCTACTGCGTAAACTTTTGTAACCTGCCACTCCTTTTTCTCCCTCTACCTGTATATATCAGCTTCTATAAATTCGAACCACATTTGAGGGCATCCTGATTCGTGCGATTTGATCGGGAAATGGGCTTTCGGCACTTCTCTTGAATGCAAGCTTGGGGGGTATCGCTCCCCCTGGGTCGGCATTTGCCCCAACTCTCGAGAGCTCCCAGCTGTACCAAATTTCACCATTCAAAATGGAACTAAATACCAAGCTGTATTAATAGTGCAAGTAAATTAGTTTTAGTGCGGCTCTCATTATAGTAGATACAGGGGTCGAAATTCACGACATTCGCACCTGGTGGGGTCGGCCCCATCTAAGACTCGGGGTTGGAAGCTTGTCTCAGCCTCCGACTGATTCCGAAGCTGTAGAATTCACTCTCTACAGCTACATGAGCTCTACTACAAGCTAGCTATGGTTGTCTTCACTCCCTAGCAGGGTTAATACCCCGTGTACGGTCACCACAGCAGTTCATATTTCAATCCCAATACCAACTCCGCGTGCGGCAGCGCGGCTTCAGCTTTTGTATCGTCGAGCGCATTGGAGGTAGCTGTGGCTGGCAGCGGTGGTGATACGGCAGTGTTGCCCGTGCCCTCCACCTGACGACGACGACGGCGGCGACGACTCCGACTACGGCGACGACGACAACTGGGAATTACATGCCTTGGTCACGGCTAGGACGTGACATTATCCTGGGGTGGCAAAGGTGCACCTGGGGTCCTGGTTAGTCAGCGTGCCGCGCGTGCCGTTTGTCCATGGACTCTATTCCAACGTTAGTATGTTGAAATCGTACCAAAGAGTAATCATACGCCACAGGAATTCTTCGCGTCTAACTGATTCTTCTTTAAGCCATGCTCACAGTATCAGCACTCCTCACGAACACACGAGATGCCCCGCCCGAACTCCCCCTCAAACTCTGCCCACAGAACTTGTCTATCGATCATTCGACTCATGAGCATCGTTTACTTTTTCCTTACATGTCTCTTTGTTTTCTGTGTTCTGCGGTATCCAGCGCCGGCACCCCCCTTGCGGGGATCATCGCCGCTCTATCCGTAGAACATCTAAAGAGGAACCTCGATTTGGAACAGAATTTGCTCAATCTTAGTCGCACATATGGCTTTGCTGACCTCCGCCGGAGGTACGAGTGAGTACATCAGAGGTTGTGATTCATCTTTTTGAAAAGGTTGATTCATTTCGTCCGTAGCGTGAAAGCTTTGGAAAGACAAGTTGTGCCATTCAGTAACAATGCATCCGGTGCACTAATAGCCACAGACTATGTGCTGAAAGGTATCATGCAACGAGCGCATTCTCCTGCAGCGTATACGTCGGGTAACTTCAACCATATACGGGAGAGAGTAGGTTTACCCGCGCGTTATCAACTGTTAAGTCCTGATCGCTGTTGTGTTCCCACAGATCTACAAACTTCTTCTGGAAGTGAGAGAACTAGACGAAGATATAGACGCCGTAGACCGTCAGCATCCCCTCATTTTTGAAGAGGAGTTCAATGCGGCCTACGCCCTTGTACCCGACGAACTTGAAGACCTGGGGAATTTCCTGAAGGCCGCCTCTGAGCATTGCGAAATCATCCAAGATACCGGCAGCACGGCTATGTCTATCCTTCCTAGTCTCGTGGGTTCTCTCGGGATTGTAAGGCCCTGGTTCTTCCTGTCCGCTTGGGCATGGGAGAGGAATTTACAAGTCCAAGAGCGACTGCGAATATATCGGAGCGTCAAGGAAGTCTTTCACGAAAGCTTCTTCCACTGTGAAGCTGTAAATTTGGCGGAAGCGACCCTTCGGCGGTATCTCGAATCTTATGACCTGTTCCGGGTGAGTTGCATTCCAGAGTGTAGGCTATTCTTATTCACCGAGCACGACTACAGCCCTATCATTATCTTCTTAGGATGGACGATTCGAAGTTCCCCACTATCGAGGAAAGTTTAGTAAGTCACGGAGTTAATGCTGTCTATTTCACTTCCTTGACAGCGCCGCGTCTCTAGGCCAAGGCATCCTTTTATTTGAATGAGTTGGAAAGCGTCGCGATAATTGCTGGAAAGGCGTACGAGGCACGGTTTCACCATGACACTGAAATTGACATGTAGATAGTTGCGAATGATGAGATCATTAAAAACGGAAGGAACCGACGGGATACCGATGTTTGTGCTATTATCTGGGCCATCGTGTTCCTCCGGAAAGAGCCCCGAAGTCCTGTTGCGCCATCCAATCACGAGCACACCTGAGACCTTTGTTCGAACAGGGTGCTTGTACTGACTATAGCTTGACAACCGCCCTTGTTCGAGGAAAACGTAAGAAACAGGCTTGACCATGTACAATTTGGACTTGTCCGATTTTCTGTGCGGGGTTTCGGTGTTCCGCACTACGCAAAGTTGACAGAATAGGTATGTGCCGTTTGCGGACTCTTTACATCTCCCTGTGACCGAGAGCTCCTGTTCAGGCTCCCTTCTGTTCTGCCTCGACTGTGGAACCCTCCTCGACCTCCCCACCACCGGCCACTCTGTCGCCTGTGGACAATGTAACCACGTCGAACCAGCATCATGTACGTCACACCCATCCATTAGCTCTACCTGAAGCTCAAGTGTCTCTCCATTCAGTGTTCGAGAACATTGAAGTTGTCATTCGGTCTCGTCCCGACCCTTTCCCGTCCGCACTGCGGGACGCCCAAAAGATTCAGACAACCCAACATGAAAGCAGCACCGTGCCCCAAGTGCCGTCATCCTAAAGCACTCGCGAAAACCATGCAGGTAGGGCGCTGCTTAAAAACCGCCTGAATTATCTCTAATGACCGCATGATAGACTCGATCAGCAGATGAAGGTGCTACTGTATTCTATACTGTGAGTCCTTTGTGGCGTTCTCCTACGCCACCGACTGACCTCCCTTTCTCTCCAGTGTCTCGGATGCAGCCACGGCTGGATCGTATATAGTTAAATCTGCAAATTCCGCACCGCTTCCTTTAATACTACTTGAGGAAAGAAAGTCGTCGATCTCGGTGTACAGTGGTGAAGTCATGGTGCATGCAACACCCCTTGGTGGCGCCTCCCATTGTTCTATCGACAGAACGTGCGACTTTGAAGGGAAAACTCTTCACTTTTACAACTGCTCTCGGGTGGCGTACCTCTGCGCCAACGTCCCCGCCACCTCCCTTAAGGCTCATCACCTGTCTATGCTCAGAGCACTTGGAGAGAAGCGTCGATTTGGGTCATAATCTCCTCAAACTCAGCAGAACATTTGGCTTTGCCGACTCCCGTCGGAGATTCGAGTACGTCCACCCTAATACATGATCGAGACGTTCGGAAGACCAACCCGACTTGATCTATAGTGTTACAGCATTGGAACAGCGGGTAATGACCCTGAGCAAGGCTGCATCAGGCGCTCCTCGCAACAGAACAGGCACTGAAGAAGATTAGAGACTAAGAGTTTTTCTCTGGACAGTACGCTTCGGTTAACATCAAGATCATTGGGGAACTGGTGAGTGAGAACGCGTTTCGTCACCCTCCACCCGGAGCCTGAATATTCTGAATATTCTGAATTTCGCTAAATTGGTAACATTCTTAACGCCGTCAAAGTCTTGCGCGAAGATTCCAGTACCATGGATCCTCAAGCCTTGCTCACGCTTGAGCGCCGAATTATCTCTTTATTCACGAGCTCCATCCCTTTCGAACTCTCACTCATAGAAGAGCTCCTCATCAAGTCTTCCGAGCATTGCCAAATCATTCAACACATGAGGGACAAAGCTATGCCCATACTCTCGACTCTAAAGGGCCCACTTGACGTCATTCGACCGTGGTTCTTCGTGAATGCCTGGACATGGGAGAGATATCTAGGTGCATAAGAGCGAGTACGGGTATACAATAGCGTCGAAGAGCTCTTTCAAGAAAACATCCTCCATTGTCAAATATTGAACTTATCCATGATATCGTATCGCCGCTATCAGGAGTCCTACGACCTCTTCGTGAGTTGTATCTTGAATCCTACGTTTAACATCCGTTGAGCTTTTTGAGTTTAGCCCTTTCATTATCTCTTTGCAATGAACAATGCGAGCTTCCACTCTATCGACGAAGGTTTTGTAGGTCACGCATTTTACTCTGTCTTTCTTCCAGTTTCCCGTCTTGACAAGCTTGCGATCAGGCAAGCGCCACTTCATACCTGAGCGAACTAGTACAGCTTGCGGCTATAGCGCAAAAGGAACATAGTGCGAAGTTCTATCCAGACTTCTAAATACGTGTCAATGGAACTACTTTAGAGAAACTATCGGCATTGGCGCTATTCCGATGTCTGTCCTCACCTCACTGAGTGGCGCAAGGCTCGAACTGTGTCGCGTTGAGCATGGAATAGTCTTGTGCTTAAAGCTAAGAGCGAATATTCCGTGCGAAAGAGGTTGGAACCGTAATTAACGAAGCGACAGAGTGAAAAGCAGTATCGTATGTCAAATATGCTAAATCAGCAAACACACGTCGATATCGACATTCACTACATTGTCCTTCTTTGGCCCCTATGGAAAGATGTAATACGAACTCTCAGCATATAATGATCTAGATTGATATATTGCTAGTTTGAATAAGAGATTCGATAGAGTACCACCAGTGGTTTCGAAGCATATGGCATAATTCATACTACATAGGGGGCCGGAATTGGTCGCGGAAGGCGCTCAGAATATTAATTTTCTGAGCTCAAAATCAAGAGTACTGTTCCCTTGAGGCCACTAGCAATATCCTTCACATTCTTCTCAGCGGTTGGTCGCACAAACTCAGCTGAGGAGAAACTTACTGCTGGATGGACATGAGGCCCAATAAAGACTTCTTGATCTTGATTATAAGCCAAACTGTGAGAGGGTTATTAATCATAGGTTTATAAAAGTAGTCAATAAGAGAGAGTCATACCCCTTTGTGCTGTTGAAGTTAGTCTAGGAGTTGACCAATCAGCGCCCACTGACCGTTTTGTACGAAACGTCCGAAGGAATACTCACAATCCAAGCTTGTAGCGTAGACTCTAGAGCTGAGCATCTTCGATTGGTCTTAATACAGATATTATTAGGCATATGAAAGGCCCTGCTGCGTGGTGGGTACTAGTTGTGGCTCACCTCGGCAGCGATTGATTGAACGTGATCCATCAGGCCGTGGAATTCCGTGACTTCCTTGATAGTTACGTCCAACTTATTTGCTGTACAAGTACTCCAGCACAGATATTTGTCTTGGAACGTTTGCTGTTTCTTCGTATCGTCGAGCTCTCTGAGATGGTTTTCCAACGTTCTTCGGAGGACGAAAGCTCGCTGGTAGAACCTTTTCCCTTGATCCGAGCAGTGGCTTAGTCGTTCACGAGACTTGCTGACGTTTCTCACCGTGTCCCTTGTCATGATGACTACATCGATCTGTAGATCGCCTCGCTGCCAGGTTTCTGGCGAGAGGATCATTCGTGACCAGGAGAGTGGCTGCTTCAACCGTCCATCGAGAAACACGTACTATTTTTACGTCAGGTATCAGTAAAATAATTAGTTCAAGCTACTGAAGAGACTCAAAAAACCTGGTTTCTAAGGTGTTGTAACATTGCTTTCGTCTGTCGAGCCCCTGCCACTTTCTCGAAGTCCAACTCATGCCAGTCGTAAATTAATGATTCAAGCTGAGACTCCAAGAATTTATAGCGTCCGGAGCTCGACTTGGATATCACACGCTTAGATACATGTGATGATAAGCTGATGGCTATGTCAGCGTCCAGTGCAGTGGATAGCTAGTAAAAATGCGGCAATACCTTCGGTCGAAGCTCAGGTCCAACTCGAGCTGGCTGAGCTTTCTCAACCCTTCAATCAGCTCCTCTGTAATGGCTAGTGGTGATGTGCCAGATAGCTTGTCTTCGTTAGAATCATTCTTGTCTTGAGGGAGACGATAATTGCAAGCTGGACCAGGTACGAACTTGCACCAAGCATCTCCGAGATGATTGAACCCGGAACCGACAGCTTTCAACGTTCCGTCTATTCCTCCACTGACCGAGTAGAGTACTTGATTGACTGCCCCAACGGTTTCTCCCACTCGGTACGCGAGAATTCCGACTGGCTTGATGACATCGGAGAAAAAATATGCACCGCCTGCTGCAGCAACGACGACTAGGAGGAATGAAGCTGCTAGACTGCGCACTGTTTTAGCATACTGAGGGATAGGGTATTCGTAACGAGGGATAGGGTATTCATAACGAGGGATAGGGTATTTATAACGGACGATTGGAAGGGTTTCTGCTTCTTCTTGGACGGTCGATGTTTCCGACTTTGAATAGTACGAGAGTTGATCCGAAGCTTCCATGATGTAGATGGTCGATAGTGAGATATGTGCGCTTCCCAACTGATTCTGGAGCCTTAAATGAGCCATAGGTTCTTGTGTATGCGCTTGGAGCAGAATGGGGCGCTGCGATTGTAGGGTGTCATGACTGCTGGGAGTTCAATCGAGAGCCATTGAGCGCATATTTCAGATCCTTTCTAAGCATACATATTATCTCCATAGCGCTGTGGTGTATTCTCTGTGGATGAGCTGCCGAAGGGAAGTGTAGGTTGATGCGTCGACGAAACTGTGGGAATCAGGGTGGGTCGCTTTTTGGACCTGGTAAGTCCCTCCGATTGTTCATTGCGAAGAGGAATATATCTGGACCTTGAGCCATTAAAACCATGCGCCACACCACCAACCTTCGTCTCTCTTCTCTTCGACCTTACTTCAACCCATGCTCGTCAGTTCACTTCACGAAAGCGAAATGTCACTTCAGGAATTACCCTCGAACTCCTCTAAACCGACTCGGCGATTTCGTCCATGGACGACTCGACTCTTTAGCATCCTAGGTGTCTTCCTTACTATCCTCTTTGCTTCTTGCATCTACAACTTGGATTATTACTCGCCGAAGCCCCCACCGCCTCCGCTACGGGTAATCGCGGCATTATCCTCAGAGCACTTACAGAGGAGTCTCGATTTAGGGCAGAATTTACTCAATCTCAGTCGTACCTATGGATTTGCGGATATCCGTCGGGGATACGAGTACGTTCAAGAAACCCTATCGTCCATGATTTATGGAAGGTTGACCCGTCTCATCTGCAGTGTGATAGGATTAGAAAGACAGGTCAAATCTTTGAGCAGCGATGCATCAAGCGCGCTACTTGTCACGGAAGAGATGTTGACACGGATCATTAAGCGAGCGCGGTCTCCAGCAGCATACGCATCGGTTAATATCAACATGATACGAGAGACGGTGGGGACACTTAAGTTTCCTGCCATTCGCAGCTCCTGAGCGTGATCCCATTTTCTTAGATTCACGGACTGATGACGGAGGTTAAAGAGCTGCATGAAGACACAGACGATGTGGATCTTGAGAAGACCCTCATGCTCAAAGATCGAGTCAATGCTGCGTACGAGTACATACCCCTCGAACTCGCATGGATAGAGGAGTTTCTCACCGCGGCATGCGAGCATTGCGAAATTATTCAACACATGAACGGCATAGCTATGCCAATCCTCCCTGGTCTCATGACTGCTCTCGGCATCGTACGACCTTGGTTCTTCTTGTCTGCTTGGTCATGGGACAGAGATCCACGTGTCCAGGAGCGACTACGAAGGTACAATAGCGTTGAGGAGGTCTTTCAGGAAAGTGTTCTTCACTGTGAGGCGGTGAATATGACGATGGCATCGCTCCAACGGTATTACGGGTCTTCCGACCTGTTGCGGGTGAGTTGGTTTTCAAATCGCAAGCGGATCGTTGACGTTGTAGCTGAGCTCGGTTCTTCAGCCCTATCACTATCTCCTCGCGCTAAATGACTCCAAGTTTCCCTCAGTCGAAGAAAGTCTTGTAAGTCATTCATGAGATTTTTTTGATTTCCTTCCTGACACGTCATATTACCAGGCAAGCGCTTCCTTCTATCACAGTGAATTGGAACAATTTACAGCAATAGCAAAAAGAGCATATCAAGCGCAATATAAGCGTGATGATGATACATAAACATTTTTATATCTATATTCAATAAAAATATCAATAGACCTGGCTTGCCGCCAGTGTTTCTGTTTGTAGCTACCCCTTCCTCGCCACCTCATTCTGCTCCCGATCCCAAATGGTACGCAATTTGTAGCATGTGGAACGTACCGAGCTATCGTAAGTTGTGTCCTTTCGTGTATTTGGGTAAGGAACTCCTCACACTCACGACCGGGAGAGAAAATGGGCTTGATTTCCTTCGTCATGCTGGATGCGTCGTCGCGTCGACAAACCGTGAGAGAGGCGAATCGCAAATCGAGCTATTGTTTTCCTCCAACTGTCCTCCTGAGTGGTGCATTTCAAAGCCTTACATAATATACTGTAATCATACGCCACAGTATTTCATCGTATCCAACTTCGAACAGATCATTTCGACATCGCATTCAGCCCATGCTCACTACCACATCCACACACAAGCACGCCTCAGACCTTTTTTCAATCAGTGTACTAGCTATAGCTTGACAACAGCCCTTGTTCGAGGAAAACGTAAGATGCAGGGTTAAATGTGTACGATTTGGGACTCGTCCAATTGTTCTATGCAGGGCTCGACAGCTATCTGCCACTCACTCGTGAAGAAACGCGGGACCCAAGAACTAATCCGAGCCCATGCAACTCGGTTTTTGTCGTCGACACGACGAGGTTGCAACCGCACTTGTGTACGTGCACCGAGACAATCTTTTCCCGGCCTGAATGACTTAGTTTCATTGTCGGAACAACGAGGTTGGAAGTATTCCAACTTCTATACCCTTGGTAGCCAGTCCGCCGGAGTCTACACCCGACGAAGCGTGGAGGTTAGTCAGGTTGCTGGCTATCTTCGGTCGCGACGTCTCCCTTAGTCAGGTTCACCTGATTGTTCTCTGCAAAAAAAGAGTGTATCTACACCTGGGAACTTGCAGCTATATAAACCATGCACCGTGCCATCTAATAGTAGCCCAAACCTTTCCAGAACTTCGCCACTTCATGGTTGCCAGAACTCCTCGCGAACGCCTTTGGGAATCGTATTTCGACTGCTCCAAGCCATCTCGGGGCTGGCGTTTATTCATTTTTCAGCTCCCGAGTATCATCTGCGTTGCTTTGGTCCTTATCTTTGCCTCCTTTGCCCGGATTCTAGGATATCACCCGCCAACGCCTTCGCCACCTCCGTTATGGCTAGTAGCCGCAATATCCTCAGAGCACTTGCAGAAGTGCCTCGATCTGGGCCAGAATTTGCTCAATCTGAGTCATACATTTGGCTTTGCTGACTACCGGCGGGAACGCGAGTAAGTTTGCCCAAATGTGCCGTTGATGTACATTTGCAAACCTAACCGCTCTTTGTCTATAGTGTAGCGGCATTAGAAAGACTTGTTGTACCTTTCAGCAACGCTGCATCGGACGCGCTACTCTCCACAGGGCAGACACTTGATCTAATCACACGCCAAGCATATTATCCTGGGTCTTTTGTTTCCGACGACATCAAGATTTTAAGGGAAACAGTTTGTGGAATTCAGTTATTTCCGTTCTCTCAGTCTGAACCCTTCCCCCTAGATGCGTGCTCTCCTTACGCGTGTCAAAAAGTTAGATGAGCATGAAGGGTCGGGTGGTGATACCATGAGTCGTGAAGACTTGATCAAGTTCGAAAGTCAGGTCAATTCGGCCTTTAGGAGGTTCATCCCTTTCGAACTCGCGGATCTGGAGAAATTCCTCATCAGATCCTCTGAGCATTGCGAGATTGTTCAACACATGAGAAGTACGGCGATGCCCATACTGCCTGGTCTCATGGATGTTCTTGGTATCGTCCGACCGCGGTTCTTCATGTTCGCTTGGTTATGGGACAAGGATCCACGTATCCAGGAGCACCTGCGGGTCTATAGGAGCGTCGAAGAGCTCTTTCAAGAAAGCTTCACCCACTGTGAGATCTTAAACCTTACTGTTACTTCATTCCGGCATTATCAGGAATCTTACGACCTGTTCCGGGTGAGTGGTTTCTCGAATCATTCCCAATGATTTTTGCTGATCACGAGTTCAGCCCTATCATTATCTCATGACAATGGATAATTCAAGCATACCTTCTATCGAAGAAAGCTTTGTAAGCTTTACGCAGTCTTTTCTGCTGAGTTCCTATACTGATTCACTGGACCCATAGACGACTGCTACTTCATACATGACTGAATTGGAACAGCTAGCGACAATAGCGACAAAGGAATATCGCGCACAGTCTCCCATTTACAATGTTTAAGCATTTGTAATAGTAACATTAGTATAATATAGTCTAGTTTCCAGCCAGTGTCCGCCATTATCCAACACTCGGTGGATTGTCCCACTCCAAAACAAGTCCGATATATCTTGCGCAGCGGAACAGAACAGGCACCGACGCTATATCTTTCAATTGGCGTTCTAGAGATTTTGACTACTCTGGGGAGGGAAAGACAATAGGATGGAGTCCTTCGGTCCCACCCTGACCCGAGTAATAACAGGATGTGTCGGTCTATCTTCCACATCTGGGGATTCACTTCGCCAGTGCAACTGTGTCCTCCAAAGTCTCCAAGATTACCTTCATATATCTTAAGCATTTGTCTTGTCAAAGGCGGATGAGAGGAACTACAATTACTAACCTTCGGTTTAGCGAACTGCCAAGACACAGCGCCATTCGGACTTATTCTA
>WSUD01000521.1:0-14313 GCA_019633495.1 Tulasnella sp. 427 | reverse complement strand
GGCCGGAGCTGTGATTGGGGATGCCGAGTGGTGAAGAATTCCCACTCCTTCTGCACCTGAAGCCTCTCCAAGGCCGGGCAGCCAATCTGGTCGAGACGGTCGAAGACCAATTTCCGGATTTTGAATGGTACGCGCTCGAGTCGGAGCGACCGCATCCGATGAGCATGAGGAACGACGAGTCGCATGATCGCTTTGGCGTGTTTGACGCTCGATTGCTCGAACAGCTGCCAACCGATCTCGAGGTCGAATGCTGCGCCTTTGGACCTTTCGAGCCAGATGCTGTTCTTTTCGATCTCCTGAATGGATTCATGGAATGTTATGGACGTCCAGAAGTGTGGCGTATCCAGCACGTACTGTCTCCACAACCGGCAGATGTGGGACGCGTAGACCGGGAAGTGCTTATCGTTTAGGTTCTTTGGGTCCCAAGAGAGTTGGAGAATGATGTAGAAGAGGTCGTATGGGAGGTCCAGGATGTGAATTCCCCCGTATCCATGAAGCATTTTGGGCTCTTTACTGGCGCACATCTCTGGGCGGTCTCGTCGAATCAGCGAGTGACTCCCCGGCGACCCTAGTTCTCTTGACTATATTTGGACAGTAAGGTGATTTGTAAGAAATATTTCGAGTGAATGTCGAGGATGTAGTTTACCTGAGCCACGATGTCGAAGGTGTGGTTGAAACGCGGGTGCGGGAGTTCGGGACCGACAGCCGTGAGTCTCACCCAATGTTAGGAATTGCGACCAAATCCGGCCAAGCATTTGACAGCTCAGTTGGTCGGGATTTCAGAGACTCATGAACTGCGCTTCCCATCACTAGTAGATGAGCCACACCCGCAAACAGAAACTAGATTCACATAAATGTGCACTAATACAGGGGTACATCATAAGTTACAACAGTGACCACAAGAAAGGATCGCAGACAGTTATGTAACGGAATCACAAAAACAAAGTCTTGGTTGGGACCAGCCCCCTTTCACAGCGCAATTGGTACATTTTCCTTGTCC
Organism: Tulasnella sp. 427; assembly: GCA_019633495.1. Lineage (NCBI taxonomy): Eukaryota > Fungi > Basidiomycota > Agaricomycetes > Cantharellales > Tulasnellaceae > Tulasnella > Tulasnella sp. 427. The sequence goes on along the minus strand of WSUD01000521.1, from coordinate 13,313 downwards.
TTTGTGGTAGCTCTCGAGCGGCGTGTAGGCGAAGCAGGTACGTCGGTGGTGAAGCTCGCGTCTGTGTCGGCAAGACTGAGGTTCCCGACCATGACCTCCACTTCATCCTCCTCGAGCAGATTAGCAGCTTGCAAACGGGACTGTGACCTAGACAGCACAGCTGCGTCCGCAAGCGGCGATGCCTGGGGTTTCTTTCCGGGCGTCGGAAGCCGGCTACGAGGGCTGGAGCTCCGCTGGATCTCGGAGAGGGGTGTTAGGGTGGACCGGAACGGGTTCAAATTCGAAGCCGAATTGGAAGGCGTCAAAAGTCCCGGCCTTGCTGAGCTGATGTGGCAGTCGATCTCCTTGACGAACCCAACGAGAGCGAGCTTCTCTTGCTCAACTTTAGTTCGAATCTACACCGAAGTCTTAGGTCAGTCGTATGTCACGTGGATGCCAAGGACCGAACGGACCTGTTTCTCCCTTTCAAGAGCCATCTCCAATTCCTCGATGTAGCTAGACTTGTCCTTCAAAGTGTCCTCCAACGCTTCCAGCCGAGGCTTCCACTCCTTCTCGACGTCCTCTTTGACTTGTCTCAAAGGAGCGCCCAAATTATCCTCATAGCCGCGAGTGACAATCTCCAGTTCCTTGACCGTCTTCCTCAGGTCATCTATGAGTTTATCTTTCTCGTCCTCCGGGGCATCGTGGGGCAGTAAAGGTCGAGCGGACAGCGAAGCCTCGAGTGAGAGGATCTGTGTCGCCTGAGAGTCGATGGTCCGCTTCGCAGATAGCAGTTGCTCTTGCAGTTGGAACGGGGTCAAGTCGAAGTCGAGTTTGCACGGACTCGCTGATCGGGACTGCAAAGTAAACAAAAAATCAACGAAACTGAACACAAAAACCAGCAGTTGAATTTGAAAGACAACGACATACCTCTCCCTCTGGATCACCAACGTTGTTCTGCGTCAGGATCAGCCTCGTCAGCTGCTTGATGCGGGAGCTCAAGTCGTTCATCGCCTTGTTCTCGTCCATCTTCTCCCTCGCGCTGAGCCGTCTCTTGGCCTTGGGAGCGGCGACCTCGCGTTCGCGCTCAGCGAGCCTCGCTTTGAGCTCCTCGATCTCCTTCCTGTAGCGCTCGATGAGAGCATCGGTGTCGAGGATCTCCTTCCGAGTGGCGTTGAGCTACGAACGGACCGATCGGTAAGTAAAAAAGTCTGGCGGGAATACACTCCGATTGCTCACCTGCACTTTCTTGACTCGAGAGGCAAACTGCAGTGTAGACGTGGACTCGGCAACCGAGGCCGGAGATGGGTTCAACGTGCACACGACGGAAATACGGGCATTTCCAGATAAAGAAGGCTGGAGAAGCTTGGTGAGCTTGCTGTTGCGGAATGGCACGAAATCTCTGCGAAGCGATACAAGCGCTCTGTCAGGGGTGGTCTATCCCTAGACTTCTCGCTGTGCCCAATGTCTCACTTCTTGTTCTTTGAAGCGTTCTCGGCAAGGGTGCCGATAACGGTGCCGAGCGTAAGCAAACTCTGGTTGATATATTTGCCCTCGCTAGTTCGCTCCTTATCGCTGGTTGCTCTTTCCGAGCCGGCGAGGTCGATTAGACTCTGTGGAACACATTGAGTGGGTGCTTGTCACATTTCGGGAGAAGGCTGATGCACATACTAGTGTCGAGGTTCGGACCGACCGACCGCCTTTAGCTTGAAGCTTACTTCCTCCTGGGGTCATGGGGATACCTCCAACCGACGGTGACGGAGGGACGTCCGCACTAGAAGTGGGACCAGCTTCCCGGGATTCGACTACCTGCGGGCAACATCAGAACCGTGGCAGTTCGGGTACGTTCGGGGCGATCTCACCAGTCGGAAAACACTATGACTGCGGCTGCTTCTGCCGTTCCAATCTGTGCTAGCGGTCCGTCGATTTGCTTCTCCGCGTTCGAGAACCTCCTTGAGTCCCTTGACGCTCATGACAACTTCCTCTCTCAATCCTGGTACCACACCATTGTCCTGGAGAGGTAAACCTCCCGCGGCACCAGCAGCCGAAGAGGGCGAGAGGAGGTCATGGATTTGTTCTTTGTAAATTTCCAAGTAGGATGCTCGAAGCAGGAATTCTCGGTCTGGAGTGTTGCGGATGTACGTGAAGACGTCTCGCATTGCACGAGGGATGATGCCTGGCTCGTTCTCCGATCCAGATAACGTAAATGTCTTCCCGGACGCGGTTTGACCGTACGCGAAAACGACGGCGTTGTAGCCCTCCATGGCGGCGCGTACGTGACTTTTAGCGGCTGAGTTGTATATTGGCTTGTTTTGGGAGCCCGTGAGGACATTGTCTAATGGTGCCAGAGACGTCAGTATGATTTTGCCCAGGAGTAGGCGTTACGAACCATAGAGGTGTTCTGGATTGGGAGCGCCCGGCCTTGCATAGTCTTGTTGGAGTTGCACGACACCAGGGCGTTCGTTTTTCCATGCAGAAGGCTCCCCATCTTCCGCTGGCTTCAGCCTGAGAGCCAATGAGCACCCAACGACTTGCCCAACGGCGTTGAACTTTTACTTTACCTCACAGAGACCAACACCTTGTCCTTCGAACCTGCCCCCAGGATGAACTGATCATCATCAAGGTCCAAGGACACATCTCCGTCCTCCACCGTTGTCCAATCGACGAGGCTAGACTCGAAGTCGGCTTGAGGGAAGAGTGGGAGAAGCTTTGTGCTCGCTTTGGTCGGACTTGGTAGCGGGCTGTTGGCGGCGGAACGACGCCCATTTGTCACCCTGGCTGGCGAAAAGTGCAGATTTGAGCTCTTTTTACGAACCCTGCTTTCAGCAGTGATCGCCGCTTTGATCTTTGTTGGTTGCTGCTGGGAAGGCGTTCTGGCGCGAACGCCAAGGGAGGACGGCGGTCGGGGCGATCCGGTTGGTGTCGACGAGCGTTCAGGAAAGACATAGCCTGCTGCCGCGTTTCGTGGACGTTTCGGAGTCGAAGGCGGGTCCCGTGTTGTGGGAGGCTTGGTATCGACTGCCATGACGAACGAGGACTGGAACAAGCCAGGTGCGGTTTGTTTGAAGTGGTCGGAATTCAAACCGCCGCACGTGACCTTGTAGCAAGCGGAAACTTTCTCAGACTCCCCCTTCCGGCCTTCAAGACCCTAAAGCTGGTCTGGGCCAGGGAAGACCTAGAGGCGCTTAGTGATCTCCGGAGATTATTTCACGCTGACCGGCGTGTACTTGTGGTGGAAGCACGCAGAGAACAGCGTGACCGAGAGGACAAGAGCGGTCTATGCTGGCGAACAGACCTGCATCTCTTCAGCCTCCGTTCCACATTCGATTAGTGGCGCAATTAATGGCGCACTTAGATGGGCATATGCCCGACGGAGGACGTGGCTCCCCGAATTTGATCCCGCTGGATACAGAAGCCAAAAATACGCAATAAGAACATCAATATTCTGCGGTGTCCGTGAATGCACTTCCCCTTTCTCCCCTCTCCTCTCCAGACTACGCATTTGCTTTGACATGCGTAAGTAGCAGAATTGAAGCGCTTGATCTTATTTCTAACCGCGGAACATTCAGAGGACAGTCGTTATTACATGCACCTACACAACATGGCGAAGGCCCGCAGAATCACACTATCTTCAGTGAACTGCGTAGACGATGGGCCAAGGCATCAACCATCTTGGACCGCGACCGTTCAAGGTACGCATTTTTTTTTCCTGCCCCGCAGGATGTGTCACGCTCTAGCTCATTCCGGAAACTACTTAAGTGAATCATGAGTACTTCTCAGCCGTAGGTCGGACAAAAGGTGAAGCAAAGGATGCCGCCGCTCGAGAAGCTTTACAGAACCTTGGATTTCTTGAAGAAGTCGCCTAACCAAGATAGAACATCAGTGTCGTCAGAGAACAATTCCCTGTCTCCGAACACCAGCCTCTCTACGACCGACGCCGTCCCTCTTTTTTGTCATCCAAAACGCTTTTTTTTCTCTTTACCTGAGTGGCTCGTCTCCAAGGATCAACTTAGGGTCTTTAGCCTTCGGTGCCTCACCGAGAGCCAAGGGGCGCCCGGACGTGTGTATGAGACATGATTGACGTGGCCGGGACTTTATTCGGCGAGCTCGCGGCCTTTTCGCTTGCCCTAAATCATTATGCGCTAAGATAGATGAGGGTCGATGAGGTCGCTAAGCATCGCATATGACCTTGCCGGTTAATGTCCGCCACGCAAATCCCATCAGGACAAACGCTGGAAACACCTGAACTCGATCTTTGATGTGTCCACCGCATTCGAAGGAGATTTGATTTTGCAGCTCTCTTTACGCAAGTCCACGTAGGAGCTGTTTCACGGAGGGTTTTCAGCGTCATCGCAGGCCGGTATGTGGGTCGACGATGCCAAGTGCCCGGTATACACGTAAATTGGAACCGAGAGGGTCACAGGGATGGGTGACTCACGCATGATGCTCACTTGACCTCACCACTGTGCTACGTATACTCTCCGTGATTGGAGTGATACAGATGAGATAGTACGCGCAACCCTCGATTCCTTTGTTCCATCTAGACTATTGGCTTAGCCACAGGGTGGCAAGAAATACTTTTCTTCGAGTAGAAAAACTCAAGCCACTGAACCAAAAGCTATCCTTGTGAGGAATAAGCAGGATTATCTGCTTGTCGCCACTTTTTTTTCCCGGCTGACCGAGGCCAAACGACTCGGAAGGATACTAAAACACGCGGCCTCGACGGCGAAGGGGAGACCGGTGGAGGTCAATCGATGAACGGAGCTTGGTGCTCTCATACAACCTAGTCGTGCTCCTGTGATCGACTTGTTCTCCATTGGAATGCCTGCCTTGTGACACGTTGTTTCTGAATGATCGCCCGGTTGGTTTGTGACAGGCACGATGAAGGGCACTTTTCACGCAGACCTCATCGCCTTCTAGCATCAGTATCTGAAGCGGAGACTTTCGTCGGGATATTATGCTTCAGATCGATTACACGAACTGTCATGATAGCATTCGTCAATTTCAATGTTTGCTCCCGCTCATCGAAGAGCCGACTCTGATCCGCGTGTAGTACAGCCGAAGAACCCACCTTCCGCCCCGTAAATGAGAGACACAAAGAGATGTGATTTAAGTCTTGTCTCTGATGGGTCTCTTACGAGTCATGAAGCGGAGGTGTGTTCGACAATTCCTTTCCCCATTCGGGTACCTACAAGGAGGTCTCCGTGCGCTAAATCACACATTTGAATAATGGAATACCACCGATGGGACATCTTCGAGGATTTATATCCGCTTTGCGACGATTTGGAGTCGATACTGAAGCGGGATTGCTCGGTGGCTTCACAGTCCTTCTAACGGTGCTCGAGTAACAAGCTCGGGTGTCTTCCAAGGATACTAGGACCTTTATAAGCTTAGATAAATTTGCAAGTACTTAGACTACCAACTGTATCATGATGGCTATTGCAATAGGACTAATGATGGACTAGGCCCTCCCGGCGTTCGTTCTATCCGACGGAATTGCCGATCCCTGGCCCTCAAGGCCAAACATCGCATCGAATTCGAGAGGACCTGCTTGTCAAATGAAAATTTGTCCTGCTCTGAGCCCATTGAGCACAAGTGCTGCCACAACTAGCCTGACCCTGAGTTCAAAATCAGTCGGGTCTCATGGAGCAACATGCGTACTTCACGCGCTCGATCATAAGTCCTTTGTAACTCAGACTTGGCTAGACTTGGCTTCGTATTTGTGGAGAAGAGCTCGCCGGGGTCAGGCCAGATGGAGAAGTTTGCCTCGTCGTCTTGCGGGGAAATTGAAATAAAGCCAGAATCTTTGGCCCTCAGGCTGTCTTGAAGTGCTGAGTCAATGACTCATGCTTGGAAGATCGATTTCCAGATGGAAAATCGACAGCCACGCTCTCAGGATCCATGGGCGCTACCTCATGATATATATATACCTACGCTAAGCTAGTTCTCAGAGCGTCGTCTCCTGGTCTCCTACGGTCCCTAGTGATGAACGCTGGCTTCCGTACGAGATCTCTCCGACGGCGTAATGGTACCCGCCGACGCGAAGCTGACAACTCCGTCTGCTCACAGGCAACGACTCCCGGTACTTCATGCACCTCCATAACATGGTACGCGCTAAACGTCTGCGAGGGCTGGACACTACTGCGGTTTCGGATGGGCCTCTTCATAGACCCCGTTGGACTTTCACAATAACAGGTGTGTTAGTCAGATACCTCTAGCTTTACTTGATACGAGCTTATTCATTGCATCGACAGTAAATGGTGAATACTTCACAGGGAGTGGACGGAGTAAGGCTGATGCTAGGGAGGTGGCTGCTCTGAAGGCTCTCGACACGCTAGGTTACCTAGATGATTAACTTGTATGTGACTGAGTCACGTAGATCAATGACTAGAGAGAGCCCGGGATATTGCGGGTAGACTATGAGAGTCTTAAATTTCGGTCTGGGAACAGTTCCAGGAACTCCGTCTCTGGATGTCTCACATGCTGCCTAACGGCACCCCGTAGTTTCGGAATAACAGTAGTCTGGGTGCGCCTTGTCGTGCCCGTCACGCGATAAACAGCCGTAAGCGCCGGATTTACGCTTACATAGTACTTCTGACGATTTGTTGCTTCCTACGGGCCGAGACTAATCTAAGAAATCACGTGAAGGGCCAACTAGTGATAGTTGAGAGAAGCAGGAAGTCGGAAGCGATTTCACGTCGCTCTTCACAATCATTACCTTTCGTGGCTTTTAGTCTACCAAGCATACTTCATCGAGCCTGCCCGTGTGAGGCTTCCTCCAAGCGCGCAACAGCGTGAGAGTTTGCAAACGAGTCTCCGGATCCCAGACAGTAGAACTGATCTTTATTGGATGTTACCAGCTTGTGCAACTGAAGGCTCTCACGTAAATACTATTAGACCAAGACAAAGAGCATGAGTAGCTTTCACAGGACCATATGGAACTCTGGAGACCGACATTTGGCAATCGACTAGAATTGCATATCAGGTAGCCAGAAGCTCTGTGGATCCCCGGGCCGTTCCTGCAGACTCCCGGCGCCTACACTTAACCAGATTAAGTAAGGCTTAGTTGGAAATAATACGAGCCTTCGCCGTGAGTGAGGGAGGATCGCAACTTTCGAGCTTACCATGCCTATCAGATCTGCAAACATACCTACGCTAAAGGTCTATTGTTGCAGGTTCACTCCAGATCCGAGGCTACGTTTTCTTTCGTTACTTTCTCTTCCATCAAGAGCACGCCTCTGAAGGAGATACTTAGAGTCTGATTTTCCCTGAGCAGGTACAAGTTGCGGTCGGAGCTTACCGCTGATGCGATTGATGGCGATAAGCACTCTCAACGTATCTCCACCATCAGTGATCATCAAAAATAATTGTGGACGTGCAGCTACTTGGAACATACTAGCGCTGACAAACGAAACCGTGAAGCCGGATCTTCTGTCAATCCCACCTACCGCGGTCATTGCGGAGTATTTGGCCCGGAAGCGTTGTTCTGGCCAAGAGATTCCTGCATGGTCGGTCGAAGCAGCTTCAAGGATCTTAGGCTTTGGCACACGTTTCGGGGGAGAGGTCTCGCAATCGAGGGTTGAGAGATTGCTGGGAGGGACGGAATCTTCTCCTTGGAAGGATTGTTAGCCTCTCGACAACACATCCGGGCGCATTTCTGCGGTCACTAATCTCGTTCCACCCAGTCACAATCTCGGCATCACTCTTGAATTTTATTCTTTGACGAGACTATCGTCTTCCGTTCAATGCACTGCAGGCCGCCAGAGCCTGAATACCCATCGAGTCGGCCTCCTCAGGTCTGAATATGAAGCTTGAAACACCGCAACTACCTTTCTCGCCTAAGCCTACCGGAATAGGGATATAAATACCAAAAGAATCTGTTGCGGAAAATGTATAGCTTGGAGATAGCGTGCGCACTAGCTTTTCTATGTCTCAAGACCGACTCCAGTAAGTACATTGGCGGTGTATTCATCCCTAAGAGCTAAAGCTTGGTCATGCAATATTATAGGCTCATTATCGGCAAGGGAATGCCGTCATTCTAAGCAATGCCATATGGCGACCGTATTTCTATGCCTCTGAGCACATGCTATCTAGTAAGAGCGTCTTGCATCGATGAAACCGTTCGCCGAATTTGACGTTATATACGATTCGTTATCGCGCTCTATCCTTTAAGTCGTTTTTGTGCACGCGAAACGTCCTCGGTCGCGTATCCACGAGCATCATTACCCAAACGAATGGCATAAACCAGAAGACAAAGCGCGGGTACGGAGTGTAAAACTATTAGGGAACATGTCGGACGGAGTAGACTTGGTGGAGTGAGTGTTTGGCAACGGCGATTTCACCTCGGTCATTATAATTGCATCAGCCCAACTTCGTTGGTCACATCAAAGTCTAATAATACTAAAATTCATCGGACGGCCATGCAAAGCCGAAACAAAACCTACAATCCATGCTTACTATTCTCAGTCTCCCGTCACTGCGTAACGTACGGAATACTCCGTAAGCGTCCAAGTAAACGAGGTCGACGCTAAGCAGGCATATCAACGGACTAGGTCATGTGACTTTACCACGTGGGATGGAAATATCTGAGCCTCCGTTATTACTCCACCTCACTGACTGAAATCTTCTCTGGTATCTCGGTAGAACATCACCCTGTCATGGGTCCAACTCCCAGGACAAGGCTAATTTATGGGTCACGGTGATAGGCTACTTTTTGGTGCTTGCTTATTTATTTATTTATTTTCTGGTAATATTAACGCTCAATAGAACCTATGTCCTCCTGGGAGTTGAACCCAAAGTGGGTGGAGGCACTACCTCCCTCATGGCATTTATAAAAATCTCCCTCTAATGAAGGAAATTGGCCTATCCTCCAGCAACTAATTGCTGACATAGCCTATCTGCTACACCTTGATGATCCATAAGCCTTTACGCTATGCGACATCCCTCAAGAAGAACTGGGTTCGACTCCCAGGAGGGGAGGTTTTTTTTTTAACATTCTTGCACCTATCAGTGCCTGAGCTTGCTGCTGCTTTTGCTTGAAAGAGTTGGGTATAATTCCGCAGAGGCGAGCACTATTCATTTATTTTAACATGTCTGGGACATGAGTCAAGTTGATTAATATTATCCCAACCTGGCCAAACAGAAGCTACATAGAATCCATTGATAACTTCTTTTGCATAGACAGTAACATCTCATTTAGCTCACATTTCATCTATGGAGCACTCAGTACGAGTGTCACTTCGATTTATTCAATCAAGCAGGTGCTACTAATAACTGAAATACAGTATCCAAAATTGTTGTGGATACAATAAGATACACTGGAGATATATAGGCTACAGATTGGAGTGTTAAAGAGATTGCCGATATTTGCAATGTGTGGATAAATGTATATAATTAGGAGGAGTTGACAGCATCAATCATCCAGCTGCGGCTGGTGCGTCTATAAAAAGGCAGTCAGAGAGCTGCCTCTCAGCAATTGTCAACGTCCGCGGTACTCACATCATCATAAGACTAGTCAGAATTACTTCCATGGGAGGCCTATCCTGAGGTCGCTTCGCCCAGCAGCCCCTGAGAACGGTCCACAACGCAGGGATCCGCTGTTGCAATTGCGGAGGAATATCTGGCGGTATCCCTTCATCGATCTTGTTGTAAAATACCAGGTTACGGTCATTGTAGTAAGGGTAGCATCCGCTGAAGAGCTGTAAGACAAGGTAAGCATCATCCCCTTCATCCTGCTCTGATACTTACCTCGAGAACGGTACAGGCAAACGCCCAGACGTCGCTTTGCTTCGTTCGACATGGCTGGTTTTCGTGAAGCTCGGGAGCCATCCATCGGGTCGTGCCTGCGCGCTCGAATGCTGTGGAGGGTTGGGTGTCAAAAGAACCCCCGAGGAGTTTGGCTGTAAGACATGGGGGTCAGAAGCGTCAGGCAGTGCATCAACGACTACGCTACTTACACAAGCCAAAGTCCGTAATGAGCGGCTCGCCTCCCGGAGATACAAGAATGTTTCCCTTTAGCAAGATACGTGAGCAAGAGACCTGTAGTATAGGGCCGCTTTCGTTACCATCCGAATATCCCCGTGAACTACGTTCTTCTTGTGGAGGTGAAGAATTCCACAGGCGGCTTCGGTGATCTGTTGTATCTCCGTCAATAACACAACTTCCTGTCCCAGCGAAAGGGTACTTACGAACTTGAGCCTTTCGGCGATGCATTCATCGGTCAAGGCCTCCTGGTTGAGCTCCCGACGGCGCCGTCGATTGCTTTCGGAAAGATGCTCAAAGTGCTTCAAAGCTCTATTGTGAGGGATCCATGGGGAGATGAGAGCGTCTTGTCCATCCCACTCGGCGACGCCGAAGAACGGCAGGATGTACTGGTGGTACATGTCCCTCCACACGGTCTTTTCCCGCTTCACTTTCTATAATGATGAAGCAAGTTAGCAAAATGCTATAGGTAGGGCAAGGCAGGAAACTGACTCTCAGGGTACTCGGATCGATTGCTCCATCCTCTCCAGCGCTGCCCCGAATGACTTTGACTGCGACATCCATGCCCATCCATTTCGCCTTGTGGACGTTCGAAAACCCTCCTCTCCCCACGTCCACTCCGTTGACTTCCAAGTCGAGAGCCAGCGGCTGATAAGCGAAATACCACCCCGCCACCGACGACGGTTTCATTGAGAGCGTGCTGGAAAGCGAAGTGGCCGTGTGCGCCGGGGATGCAAAGTTGGAAGGTGAAGGAGAGGCGAACGCAACCTGACGCCGAGATATGAGAGGCGTTGTTTGTTTGGCGTCGTTGCTTAGGAAGGTGACGATGAGAGTGCGGAGGCGTGATATCCGGACGTAAGTGAGGGAGTCGACTACCTGCGTCCTCGTTGGGGGACACAGCACGTTATGTGCTAGACGTAGAAGCCTAAAGATGAGCAGGTTAGCAGTCATAAAATCATGGAACGAGCTGCAATCAATCTTACACGTCAGCGTCGGCTTCCCTGCCGACATACGGTTGAGGCCAAACGGTGTCAGCGCGGATGGCCGCGGCGAGTTTCCTGCATTGGTTTACTACGTCTTTGCATGCCTATAAAGGATCACTCAGATAAACCATTGAACGTGAAATCAAGGCTGGAAACCCGCTTACGACATGAGGCTCAAGCTTCTCTCCTGACTTTTCAATGTCTTCGAGGAGTGCAGTGGCAACTTCGCGGGTCCGAAGTGGATTCTTCTCCCTCTTCTTCTCTTTTAAGTACTTCAAACAAGCCTTGAGCTGAAGAGCAAACAAAAACGAGCAGGGGACTCCAAACTGAGTCTTCGTCACTGCGAGATCGTCTCCGCATTCGAGAGTGGTAATGCGGGTGTATTGCGCGAGCACATCGTCCAAAGCTACCCGAGCCTGGGATAGCGCACTGTGAATATCCACGGAACGACTTGCTTCAGCTATAGGGGTACAGGGTACACAGGTTAGTTGCTATTTCGACTCAAATCAGAGGCGAGAAATAGATTTACCTTTGTACTGCGGCTTGCGAAGTTCTTCTCGATCCCAAATGCATCGAGGGTATAGGGTTAATAAAGCTTCCAGCTATACAAGATGTTGAGAGTAAGCACCATATAAAGCCTAACGATGTCGTACATACCGAGCTAGACATGGGGCACTTTGCGGCGAGCGCGGCTTGGCACTTGATCAGCGCCTCGGCGACCTTCCCGGCGTTGCCGATAATGCCCCGAAGCACTGATAGCATGCTTGGACTCGAGATCCGCGTGTTAGAGTTATGAATAGTCTAAAGACACATGTGAGATAGCGGCGCTAACATGACTCTGCGAAAGCTTACCATCGTGTACGTGAAATTCAGACCTCGGGGTCGAGGCGAGATGAAGGGTGGTGAGGTTGAAGAGGCAAAAGCTTTGGTGAAATTGAGCACGCTTCGACCACGAGTTCGAGCAATTTAACAGGACCTACGCCTCGTATGATAGCCTGGTGAATGTCGCGCAAGGTGATTCATTTTGCTCCTTCATCATTCTACGAAGATTTCTACGTTCTGTGTTCGCTGATTAGCCCAGGGGCAGTATACAGATAAAAACCTCGGGGGAGGCCAAATGCGGTATCGGTCAGCCTAGAACTGAAGTAGAACCAGTCATTGTTTCATCGTTTCCGCAGCGAAATGCCCTCACTGTACACAAGAAGCGCAATTCCCAGCGCCGCACGTGCGCAAACACGGCCATCGCTCGGTAAATTCGGCTGCGCTTTCGACAATCGATACGCGCGCATACCTGATATAGCAGTAGATCTGTTCGCAGGCGGCGCTGACGTCTGCGGGGGAGGTACAGCAGAAGAGTCAGCCATTGGCCTTGTCGGCCACACAGACCTTATCAGTCAGTGGCAGTGCCACCCAAGCAGCATCAAACAGAACACTCTCCCTTACTCATCCTCTTATATGGGAGCAAGCAGTCCTAATTGTGTGAAAAAAAACACCTTGATGAAGTCTTGATGCATTTCGGGGGTGGAATTTGGCAGCGTTCTGCTCAAGGCGCGGCTGGACGGAGGTCGAATAGCGTTCCCGCAGAGCTTAGAAACTTCCCTTTTCCACGAGAAGTGATAAGATTCCGAAAGCTGAAGAGCTGATTTGTAAGTAGCGAGCGGGGGCACTGTGATAGTGGAGCTGTGGTCCGGAGGGCCTGGTGAGTGGCCGGCGCTCACCGAGTTAAAGACACTGCCACTTCTTGAAAAGCCGACTACCACTTCCCGCAGCCATAGGAGAAGGAAAGAGCGAACTGGTCAAGTGTAATGGACTTAAAAGACCTGCCTCGCTGACAGAGATAGGGACACGGGTGTGGAATTAGCCAAATAGGGGAGAGAAAATAAATTGCAAACAACATGACTGAGACCGGCCGCCGATTCTCGACGCGACACCACCGAGCCCAAGTTGCCCTAGGACAACTGAGGGAATAGCGGCCCGGTCGGCGGTTTGCCACCGTGCCGCGTGCGCACTTCCGTCCACCGTGCCTGAGCTTCTCCTTCCTCCGGAACCGATGCATTAGAAACCCGTTGAGCGCGTGCCCACGTCCTCTCTTCCGATGGTACGCCAAGGCGGTCAAGCAGCTCCGCCGCTTTGGTGGGCATGAGGGGAAGGGACAGGATACCCGCGAGGTGGAGAGCTTGATGCGCGTACACGTGCGTTTCCGCGATGTGCAGTGGGTCGTCGGAGGCCCAAGGTGCAGCGTGCGTGAAGAAGGTATTTGCCTGAAGTCGAAAGAGAGAGAAATTCATGTTAGGTTTTACGGTCAGTCGTGAATGAAGGGTCACAGCTGACCGCTTCGACTAGATCCGGGATAAGGGGGGCTGCTTTGTT
>WSUD01000520.1:0-14400 GCA_019633495.1 Tulasnella sp. 427 | reverse complement strand
CGACTCCGTAACTTGAAGGAGGGACTCCATGCTGGATTCGTTCGGTGACGAGATGTACTGGAGGGTGTGTAACGTTTTAAGGAGCCGTAATGAACGCGTTTGTCCCTCGTCATCATCGATGCTCATATGAATCGCGAGTGCTTCGTTTGCTGCGTTTTCGGCTTCGACGTACCGGCCTTGATTGTGGTAGATTGTGCCGAGGACTAAGAGGGTTGTCGCTTGTGCGCAGCAATCTTCGATCTTTTGGTAGGCATCGAGCGCGTCGAGACAGTGAGCAGCCGCCTCGCTATGCCTGCCACTTTTATGGAGGGAGAAGCCAAGACTTTGAAGGGTATTTGCTATGCTACGGTGATCCTCAATGGATGTATATAGCTTGTGAGCCCGTAACAGCGTTTCCTCCGCCTCGCTGGTGCGCGACTGCGTACGATACGTCTCCCCGAGACCGCGTAACGCGTTTGCAGCTCCGAGGTCCTTGCCGATGCGGGAGTAGATGGCATGAGCCTCCAGAAACGCCTTCTCCGCCTCGCTGTTGCGCGACTGCGTACGATACGTCCGGCCGAGACCGTGCAAGGCGCTTGCGGCTCCGAGGTCGTTGCCGATGCGGGAGTAAATCGCGTGAGCCTCCAGAAACACCTTCTCCGCCTCGCTGTGGCGCGACTGGGAGCGATACGTCCCCCCGAGACCAGCTAACGCAATTGCAGCTCCGAGGTAATTGCCGATGCGGGAGTGGATCGCGTGAGCTTCGAGAAACGCGTTCTCCGCCTCGCCGTTGCGCGACTGGCAGCAATACGTCTGGCCGAGACCGACTAACGCGTTTGCAGCTCCGAAGTCGTTGCCGATGCGGGAGTGGATCGCGTGTGCTTCCAGGAAGGCCTTCTCCGCCTCGCTGTCGCGTGACTGGCTGCGATACGTCCCGCCGAGACCGCCTAGTGCGTTTGCAGCTCCGAGGCCGTCGCCGATGCGGGAGTGGATGGCGTAACCTTCCAGGAAGGCCTTCTCCGCCTCGCTGTTTCGCGACTGCATGCAATACGTCTCCCCGAGACCGTTTAACGCGTTTGCAGCTCCGCGGCCATGGCCGATGCGGGAGTGGATGGCGTGAGCTTCCATGAAAGCCTTCTCCGCCTCGCTGTTGCGCGACTGGCTGCAATACATCTCTCCGAGACCGTCTATCGCGTTTGCAGCTCCGAGGTCATGGCCGATGCGGGAGTGGATGGCGTGAGCTTCCATGAGTGCCTTCTCCGCCTCGCTGTAGCGCGACTGCTTGCGATATATATCCCCGAGACCGATTAACGCGTTTGCAGCTCCGAGGTCATGGCCGATGCGGGAGTGGATGGCGTGAGCTTCCATGAGTGCCTTCTCCGCCTCGCTGTAGCGCGACTGCTTGCGATATATATCCCCGAGACCGATTAACGCGTTTGCAGCTCCGAGGTCATGGCCGATGCGGGAGTGGATGGCGTGAGCTTCCATGAGTGCCTTCTCCGCCTCGCTGTATCGCGACTCCATGCGATATATATTCCCGAGACCGATTACCGCGTTTCCAGAGCCGAGGTCATGGCCGATGCGGGAGTGAATGGCGTGAGCTTCCAAGAATGCCTTCTCCGCCTCCCTGCTCGAGCCGCTGTAGGCACTTCCAAGAAAATGTAAGGCATTTGCCTTCGCTCTTTCATCCTTCGTTCGTGTCGCAACCTCAAGGGCCTCGCGGTAATGCAGTTCCGCATTTACGTTGTCGTCCTGTAGTGAGTACATCCTTCCAAGCTCTAGGAGCAAAATAGCCGACCGCGCCTTCGGACCTTCCGATGACCTGGCCGCCGGGATCGTGGATGGCTGTACGAAAGAGTTAAACCTGTAGTCGACATTCGGTCGTCGCTATCAACATGCTTACCATTATTTCGACTTTTTTCCTCAATGACGTTGCATCGATCCTCTTTGTCGGCTCCGCAAGCCAACAGTCCGACATCATGCTGCATAGCTTTAAGACGAAGGAAAGCTGGGTATTCTCGCGGATGTTAGGCAGTCTTCCCTCGATCGTATGAAGAATAATTTTTCCATCATTGTTCAGCTCTTCGAACGGAATCTTTCCCGTTACAATCTATTCAATGCGTGAGAGTGTTAATGGAAGTCGGCGTGATGCGTAATGCACTCACCTCCCAGCATATCCAGCCAAGTGCCCACAAATCGCTCGGCAGGTCCTGTATCCCGTCGTCTAGCACCTCGGGTGCCGTCCACCGAAGCGACCATCCGGGGCCGGTCAGAGTTATTGTCTGCGCGTCTTCGTCGAATGTGGCTTTCAAGGAGGAGAGGAGTTTTGCGACTGTTCTCTCTATCGCCTCAGCTTGAGGAGTATTTGGTTGATCATCTTCCTTCCGAGCTCCCGATTGCGGTCGAGTTCGAGCCGACCCGAAGTCCGTGATTACGGCATGATATTCGGAGTTGACAAGGATGTTGAACTAGATGGACTCGTGAGTTCGGATACCAGCAAAGGAGAATATTGTTTGGGCCCTACCGACTTCAAGTCCCCGTGACAAATGGGAGGGTCTTGCATGTGGAGAAATTCCACCCCCCTCGCTACGTCCTGAATCTAAATTTCGTGGTCTGTGTTAGAATGCTTTGCGCACTTCTTCTATAATCACCAAAGATCTCACCAAGGCGATACGCTCCGGAATTTCCCACTCGCCCGACTGCAGAAACTCACGGACGTTTCCGTTGGCCTCCCAGGGCGATATGAGCCACGCATCTCCCTTCTCGATGTCCTCCACAAACCCCAGAAGAAGTGCAATATTAGGGTGCAAGAGCATCGCCCTTAGCTTCACTTCATTGACAAAGGACTGTCGACGACTGTTGAGTTCAGCGTTGCATAGGTACGAGCTAGTCAAGGCATACCTTAAAAGATTTGATTGTTGCATTACGGTCATTTCGTTCCCAATCGAGTTTTTTAACGGCCACCCTGAGTTCGGGCTTCGGCATCTCCCACTCCGGAGGGTAGGTGAAGGTTCCGACAACGACGGTACCCTGCCCGCCCTTCTTGCTTGGGGTAAGGTCATTCGTCTTGATCCACTCTGGGCGTAGTCGACGGTACAGTGGGTTACGAAGCATATCGCGCTGCGACGAAAGTAGTCAACGGCCGGCTCTTGGACACGCAAGTCTTTGCACTTACTAGCTTTGTGACTTGTTGCATGAAGTCGTCAGCGCTTAGAACGGGTGGTGCTTCCTCCATCGTTACGAGTGGTTGGCGAAGAGCGTCGAAAGGGTTCTGTCGAGAGTGATATCAAGAATGAATATGAAGGGCTTTATCCAGAGGGCAAGAGCTGCTGGAACATCGGTATGTCCCATTTTCTTTACATATTAGTGGCAGAAGAAACTTACAATGCGTTCTTCATCTCCGCGTTACAATCTATAGTGAGTCGCACCCAGACTCCACCGGGGATCATCGCATTAGAGGGAGTTCATACACAAGCTGCTGGACTGCTCTTGAGATATCAGGTTGAAGTGAATTCGAGAAAAACGCGGCTTTAGAGCGTATTCGAATTACCTTGGTCGAAATCACTTGTGGCATGACGGAAAGCGGCCCGTTGACGTGCACCGCCTTCGCCTTGGCCCAATCTGCCGCCAACTCCAACGCTACTGGGATCGCCGGCCACCTCTTTACTCGTCATAGTCTCTCCGTCAAACTCGGGAAAGAGTCCGACTTATCGTTGAACAGTTTTGCGAAAGGTCCACGCCTTGATTGCCAATTGTTTACCCTCTCGAACAGCGACCGATGCACGCTTCTGTGCAGACGATTCTAGTGAACGCCTCGCCACAAGTCTCCGTCGTCGATAGTGCGGCTGCGTTGCAAAGTGCACGGCACT
This sequence comes from Tulasnella sp. 427, assembly GCA_019633495.1. Taxonomy (NCBI): domain Eukaryota; kingdom Fungi; phylum Basidiomycota; class Agaricomycetes; order Cantharellales; family Tulasnellaceae; genus Tulasnella; species Tulasnella sp. 427. The sequence goes on along the minus strand of WSUD01000520.1, from coordinate 10,552 downwards.
CGTCTTTGAGTCGTTTGGCCAGAGGGAGTTTCTGACGGTGCAATAGATGCTAAACTTGTCCAAAGGTTAGCCTCATGTAGAATGTTCTCCGGCATCGCCATTGCACTAAGGACCTTTTCGTGGTGATTCAGCTTCTCTTCTACTGATTCGATGAGTTATTTAGACATTTCACTAGCGGCTCGAGGTCTCATCTTGGTACACCGCTTGATGCAAGGCCAGACGGAGCGGGCGAGGTAGTGGAGTGTGGAAGAAATCGAGCGTCGGCATTGAAAGTGTGCTCCGTGCCTGACTAGGAAGAACCTAAACCTCTTTAACACTCTGAATCGCCGGGGTTCGACGTCTGCATTATGTGGGAAGGCAGAGATGAGAGATGATTATCGTTCGACTCTCGATATATACAGTCGAACCCCCTGTAATGCATACACCCAATAATGCATCACCCCTATAAATGCATCAAAATTCTAGCTACAGGCTTGGTAGTCAGTGATTTTATATGTACTAATGCATAACTTGTGAAAATGCATAATGCATGGCCTGAGACCCGCCGTCCCAAGCGATTTATGCATTTGCACGGGTACAATCAAGGCCTAAAAATGGTTCATCGGAGCCCTAGAATGCATCTTAACCTTATTGATGCTACTCAGGTACTTTAATTCCTCTTTGTAGACATCCTCATACCTGTTCTCAGACATATATCTCTGTATGTGGAACAAGAAATGGCAAGGGAATTACTTATTGTAGGCTCACAAACAAAGATGCTCGCTCTCGTCAAGCTAGAAACCCCTGAGACCCTGATATTGCTAGTCTATGTTAATGCATAGCCCCCGTTAATGCATGGTTGAACCTGTCCACCAAATTGATGCATTATGGGGGTTTTGACTGTAAGTGAATTTGGACATGACCGAAAGGTGTCACAATTGAGGGTTACGGACTTCACTTCCCTGGCCCTGGTTTCAAGCTGGACCACGCGCCCCTTACGACGACCTCCCATGTACTCTCCACCATCCAACCACACATTCAAGAAATCCCTTCGTCACTCGGAAACACTCTCATTTCGGATCTCGTATTCAAACTTTCTCCACTTGACCTTTAGGTCTCGCTTCATCCAGGGAGGACAACGCGATATTCGCGGGCCCGACCGAGGTCGAGTTCGAAGCTCATGTCGACCCGTTCGAGAACAATTAGCCAGGACTCGCTCGCTCACTCAACGCGAGCTCTAGGAAACTCTCTGGGTCTAGAAGACCCTGCGGTACGTGGCTGGTTAGAAAGAATAAGCAAATGTAGTCATTTGTAGGTGCAATTCTCGCCGCTTGCAAGTTTCTCGATCCTCACTTGCACCTTTTCCACGCGCAGGAGTCTTGAGAGTATCAGCTATGGCATTTAGAGACACGAACGAGACACGAACGAAACCAAAGACGTTTACCTCGTCCAGAAGGTTATCCCCGACGCCGTCAGCCTCCGACTTGGACGCTCCATAGTGCTGGCAGAGGCTTGTCCGTCTGACATCGTCAACCCCACCACCGACATCGCGACGGTCCATATATGAATTAAAGGAGATATCGCAGTACCGACAGAGTCCGTATCGTTATCTGCAGTCTCGGAACCACAAGTCGACGTCTCCCTGCAAGTTGTCCGTTGACGACGGTGTTTTGGAGATCGTAGCCACATTCTACCGACCACACCCATCTCGGCGGGAGGACTCGTCGACAACCACGACATCGGCTCCATGCTGTAGCGAGAGGAAAATCAGACTGGTGCCCGCGTGTTCAAATGCTTCTCCGCCACTCGCCATTATCTGACCAGTGAAAAGGAAGCCGCCGATCCGCCCCCTCGTGTCTTGGATGACCGACTCGGTCAAGTCGCTCGAGAGCGGTTGCCGGGATAGATTCCTCCAGACTCTCGTCACACCGGGTGTTAAAAGCCTAAACCAAGTATCCTTTCGACGGCCTCTTTCAAGCGCGTTGAATAAGTTAGGACGCCGGGAGGTGAGGACATCGACATCGCTGTCTTCGTTCATCGTTTTAACCCATACCCCTGCATATGGGTTGTCTTCGACGCCATGAACGCGTTGAAGGATTCCACCACACCTGGAGCGCAGTGTCTTAAACCCTCATTCTTTACGAGAGGAAGACCCTACCGCCGCCTCTCTCATCGATGTCTACCGCACTGAAGGAGGTCGACTGGACCAACCGAGCGACGACGGATTCGCCCATCGCCAGACTACGAAGTCTCGGTCACTTTATACTCTACTCTAGTGTACTTGCTAGCTATATATAGTCACAAATATAATTTAATTGAGGTGGCCATATCGTGCGATGATTGGTGGCGCTTCCAAGGACCCATCGCGGGAATAACAATCACTTGTCCACCTTGAGCTAGCTCTTCAACCGGGGAGGTCCCGTCAGTACTTTCAACCTTTGGACTCGCCTAAAGAGCATACTTCGCCGACTGCCTCAACATCTTTAGCGTCCGAAGTCCCATATCTGGTCGATCTTTCTAAGCGCTCATCGGTACGTCAACAGGCGGGTCCTGGTCAATTCAGATAGCTTACCTGGTATATCTCAAAGTACATCATGTCAAGCCTTATCCATAACATCACCTGTGACTCTTGCAAAAGCCCGACAATCTTCGGCACTCGATATAAATGTGGAAAGTGTCCGGACTTCGATGTCTGTCAGCGATGCTTTCCGTGAGTGAAGACACCCATGATAGTCGAATATCCACAAAGACTATAAATATGACGCGTTCACCCTAATAATGCCAGGGAGACACTTCAAAGTCACGGTACACACGACTGGATCAGGATAAAGAGTCCAGAAGATCACATCATGGTCAATCTCGTCAAGCGGTTCCTCCTCTCATGCCCTTTCGCTTATAACCATTAATTCACAGACAGGCCAGATGATCCAATGTTACTCCACCCGTACGGTTCATCAAGCAATCTGTGACGGTAAAAGGACTCCGGGGAGGACATCTCAGTATCTGACACAAGGTTGCTCTCGTTAGCCTGCAACAGCCAAATCGTCGGACCAAGGTTCAAATGCGCCCACCCTTCTTGCCCGGACTTCGACCTCTGCGAGAACTGCGAAGCGCTTCCTCAAGCCGTTCACCCTCGGTCTCACCCATTGCTCAAGCTCGTAAACCCGATCGAAACGTACCAGGGGGGTGTTACCGCCCCCGTTTCCAACAACAAACTGAACGATCCAGCCAACTATGTGAAAGGAGGCTCGACGACGTACGAGAAATCGGAGGTTAAGCGCTATTTCTAGACAGATTTGGGAGACAGCAAAAATAGGTGTCAAGTCACTACTCTTTAATGAGCTCTACGGATATGTGAAATGATATTCATGACCTCGTCATTCATTGGCGCGCCTCAGGCCGCGTATATCGGCACCAAGTTGTAGTGCTCGCTTTCCTTCTAGCCACTGCATCGCCTCTATTCATGTTGGCAGTTTGTGACGATCAGTGAATGTTTCTAGGTTCAGATGCAAAGGCCATACCTTGATACGTTTTCGGAACAACGGTCCTCTTCAGGTCCTCTCCATCCTCTCGGCACCACGTGAAGTAGAAGTTGTTCGTAGTTTGCTCGTCGCCAGTTTGAGCGTCAATGACATTCGCTTGGACCCAGACGTTCTAATGCCGCTCATAAGCATTCAGATAGCGGGGAGTAGCGGAAGATACTGACCACGACAGCTCTATTCATTTCGTCAGTTGTTGTATGGCAGATTGTGGACGTAAGTCTAAGCGCTGAGCCAATAGGCACGGGCAGGCGGAAGGTTAGTCCGTCGAGAGAAAGAAAACGAAGTGGGCATTGAGTAAAGAGTGACGCGTTCGCATAGCCGATCTGAGAGAGTTCGGGTTTCAGTCCCTGGACAACCTAGAAGTCACCAACACTGTACCTCGTAGCTGAAGCAAGGGGATTTATGTCAGCATATGAAAGAGTAAGGCGTCAGGTCACTCACGCCAGTCTCATCAAGTACCCTCCGAATATCTTTCCGTGAATGCTATGGGAAATATAGCCATTAGCCGTCGCCCAAAAGTAAAGATAACTCTCTCACTTTCTAGATTGAGGATACATGAGTGTAAGGCTCTCAACCTTAGTATCCTCCATCCACACTCGCTCGACACCATTGATCGGTTGCTCGAACGATTCCTCCGACTGGGCATCAGAGACGAAAACACTGCCCTCGCCGTAGTTCAAAAACACGTCGTGTAGGATTTTGGATTCGGCACTGGATGGGGGAACTCTGCTAAGCGACCCTTGCTGGAGGGCGTGCTTGCGGAGCTTGTGCTCTGGATCATGTCATGTAAGCCGGCGATACAACGAAGTCCATTTATACTCTCGTACCTTCTCCGATTGCGTGTAGCTCTTTTTCTTCTGGTGTCGAAATAATGAGGGGGCTGACAGGTCGCGACTTGTGCGTTACGGCGTCACGGCAAACCATCGTAAACCTGCCTGCAACCAATGGGTTCAACCGCAACTGCGAGCTCAGTGCTAGAGATTCTCTCACCGAGCATCATTGTCTGGACTGGTTTCCCATTCTCTATGCCCTCCATCCTCACGGCGACCTCCATCGAGCTCTTTCCTACGTAAATGACATGACCACTAAGCCTGAGGTCCTTCACGTTGTAAGGAGTGAGCAGGTGTAGCATATCTAGACTGAAAGGCAGATGACGTCATTCCTCTGGATTTGGCCGAATAAGGAAACCCGATCTCGCCGGTCCACTGCAGCAGTGACCATGTAAAAACCTCGCTTATCTATATCCTTGTCTAGCTGCTGACCAGGACCTAGCTTGAGTTATGGATCACCATCAGCATCCTTCCGAGCAATTATAGAAGCATAGTACAGCTTACACAATGCTTGTAGGAAATTGACCCGGCCAAAGAGTCCAAATGCTCCATCAACATGCCCGTTCTGATGCCCCCATGCGCGTTCGTATACTTCTCCAGGAAATCCGGATTTGAGGCGAAGGGCAGCTCGACTTGACAATATGATTCGTGCATATGTCTGGGAGGCGGAGCGTCATCTGAGGAGAGAGACGATGTCGGGAAGCCTGTCGGCGTTGGCGGTTTGGCTTGCTTCATTTGAGCCGCATGTAAAGTCTCCGACCAAAGTGACGGGGAGCGAACAGAGATTAGGTTCGCGTGCGACGGATCTGTCCTTTCTCGGATTCTCGTGAGTAAACCATCCAGCCTGTCCACTTCTCGCGTCTCCCGAGAGGGACTGGCCGGCGTCGTCGCCGGCGTGGGGTCCAGTTGCGAGCTCGAGCGAACACTTGCCGAGAATTTTTGTAGCTGTAGGCATTTCTGGGATGTCGTTTGTAAACGGCCTCCTCGATAAGGAGCTGAGGTCGAGGAGGACTGCACTGCTTTCAAGAGGGGACGAAACCTATACATGGGTAGTCGTCGTAATGGATGAGGTTTGACGTAAGGCAGCTTTCGGACCTAGGCCGAAGGGTGAGAATAACGCCACAGGTCCTCGGACATCACTCGTCATGGCTCTGGCTCTCTCAAAGTCCGCAAAATGTATACCTTTTCTATTATAATAAATAAGTTGAAAAGGTTTAAAAAGCAGTCGGTCCCGACACGTTTCGATGCATGGATCCCGCCCGACTGAGCGAAGGTGTGTTGGTCCCGTTGCTGACGATCCCGTTCCCACCGAAAATTTGGGCCAACGTTTCCCTCTTCGACTTATGCGATGTTGTCGATCGCGATTCCCTGAGGGAACCCGTTTGCGGGATGGACTCCACCGACGCCGCAGCGAACAGTTGCTGCGCGATTTGGGCTTGCTGGTGCAACTGCGCGGACATTTGCTCCTGCTGAGCTGCCTTTTCTGCCTCTTGACGTTTTCTCGTCTCGAGAATTTGAATGTAGGCGAACCGGTGGAACTGGTTGAGGTTGACCACAAACTTGTCACCAATCTGATGCGACGTTTGACTGGTTAGCTGGTACTGAAGTCAACACGATTGACAATTATCTCACCGGTTGCGTTCGAATGACGTCGAGGAGATCTACCGTGGTTTCCCTGATGGAACGATTGGTATGGAAAAGACCGAACGTAATGGGAATCAAACCACCGTGCTGTGGGGGGAGATGCGAAAGGAGCTACGTCGGACCCATCAGCATCAGGAGCTCCCAGCAGCTAATGATGAAATATACATACCTCCACAATTTGGTCGTAGGTCCTGACGCAAGCATGCAGAGACCGCACAATCAGCTCGACTTCACCATCCAACATGTTCTTCCCGTATCGCAGTCGCCCAATCTGGTGTTGCATATCGAAACCTTTGACCGGTCGCGCCTCGAGCCAGTTCTGGAAGTCCTGCACGGCAAGGAAAAATGAGACATTATCACCAACATACGATCGACACGACACGAACCTGTTGCCAATACTCGTAGCTCTTGGTCCCTCTCCATCCCTCAATCCGACTGGCGTTGCTCGTCATCTCGCGCGCCCTGGTCGCATCGTCCATGAACACCATTCCGCTCCCTAACGAACCTCCTAGCCCTTGCGGTATGCCCATACCCACCATACTCGTGCTGACGCCGGTCTCGGAGAACGGTTGCATGGGGAATCCGATGGATGTCGAACCGAGAACGCTGTCCTCATAGGCGGCGGCTATCCGGACGAAGCGGCTGGCGTATTCCGCGACGCGAGCACGGATCATCGTTTCGCCGTAGTGCTGGCTGACACCATTGACGAGCTAGAAGATCGAGAACCGTTATTTCACAATGTAAGATTGGCTGGCACGCGCGAACATACCTCCTCCACGAAGCCATGGTCATAATTATCCGACTTTCCGGCCAGTTCCGACTTGACTCCCGTCGCTCCAAGCGAACCTCCTCCAACCATCATCGCAGCGGTCATCTGAACAGACGCGCGACTCTCATCATCGCCGACCGCTGCGACCTGACCGGACTTGATGTTCAGTGTCGGCGGGGCAGGGAAACTGGATATGGCCGGCTGGACAGGCGAGATGTCCTTATGCACCGTGACTTTGCCCGTGTCGATGTGGCACATGATGTCCCAAATGGGCAGCGATTCGTAGATGGGGTTCGTCACACCCGCTATGTAACCTGGGCTACGCGTCATGAGAGAGCTTTTCTCGAGCGGTGCCTGTAGTCTTTTTCACTTACACGGACTCCATAACGGTCTTGTTAGACAAGTTTGTATACGGGAATGCCCGTTCGATGAATCCTCGAAGATGACAACCACATCCTGAGCCGAGAGAACAAGCTGCGAGGACGTAGTTCGCCACCCTACCGGCGGGTTGACCGTACCCCATGAATATGATCCGTTTCTGAGTTATTAGTGCGTTGAATAAGATGATCAGAGGAGGGGTCAGAGCCCCGCTGGTGTGCAGGTGAGGATGGGCAGGGCCGCTGACGACTGCGGTTGGGCTCGTGAAGGTTTGGATCAGTTGAATCAACGAATACTAGGGAGCGAAGAGGTGAGTCCGCGCGGTTGCTGTCTGCAATATCGAGATCGACTTACGTCCCCAACCTCTTCGTTGAAGCTCGTCACAGGTATTTTGATAGGCAGGTTTAAGTTATTGTAGTGAACGGACGTATCGAAGAAGTGGGTGTCCACGGGTCTCTTGTGATGATGGTGGTGGTAGTGGTGCGGGTATCGATGTCCGTCAGAGGAAGACTTGGTGCCCTCGGTCGTCATGGCTTGGGTACCCAGACTGAGACTGGACGAGATGGAACTTTGGTCCATGGACTTTCTCGACTGTAGCGCCGGATCGGATCCAGAAGCCGAAAGATGTCCGAGGTCCGATGTTTTGGTACTCTCGTCCAGAGAATCGTTCTCCCCAACCCAGCCCGCACCCCCAGACACAGCACCCTTTAGCGCCCCGTCTCCTTCCGAAACGGAGTTCAAGCTGACGCTAGGACTGCGACTCCGCGTCGAGGGCTGCTTGCTCGCGGATAACGAAGGTGCACGCTCATGCCCGTGCGCGCTCGTGCTCTGAGTCGCTGAGAGACTAAGCTTCCTCGTCCCAGTCGTTATCGAGAACTGCGAGCTTGAGTCCGTCGACCCCGTTTTCTTGTGCCCTTTCGCTGCTGCGACGCGCGCGTCGATCGCTTTGCTCGCCACAAATTTCTCGGAAAAGAGGTCCTTGCGCTCCCAGAGTCGGGAAATGAGCTTCTCGTCCCGGCTGAGGGTCGGTGCGAGGGACACGTCCATGGCGTTTATCGAGTCGAATAAACCTGCTAGGCATTCCACGGACGGGTCGGAGTAGTAGTTTTCAAGCGCCATGAGAAGAATAGGCTGCGGTTCAATGTATCAATGCTCGGCGAGTGCGCCGTCGCCATGAGGCTTGCCCACCTTGAATATTTGGATGTACGGATGATGGGAGCATATTGCCAGAGCCTTCACGATAGCGCCTCTGGATAAAGTATGTTAGTGAACATAGTGCATACGTAACCAACCTTGACCTACCTTCGAACGGTCTTGTCGTGTTTGGTCCGAACGAGGTTAAGGACGTGTAACACTTCGTGCTTGTCTTCGTGTCCCTCGTCCTCTCCAGGCGTAAATACCGAAGCAATGGTGTTTCCTTCGGTCTGATTCAGGAAAAACACTGTCCAGTCCTCCGCGTGATCGTGTACACCATCAGGTATCATGAGTTCGGCAAGGAGCCTAGCAAGAGGCGCGCGTTAGTCCCCGAGCAGTCCGCATTGGAACCAGACGCACTGCTCATCCACGCCGGTCGGATACGGATATTCATGCGATAGTACTGATCCTTGGTCGATGTCGAACTCGGCGAGAAGAATGAAGGACGCGTGCTGCACCGTCCGTGTGCCGTTGCCGTTGGCCATGATCGACTTCGGTCGGAAAGCAGACCTCCGCACAGGTCAGTTTCGCGTTTATGTAAAAGACAGAGAGGAGAGCGTGAAAGGCGTCTCCGAGTTTTTCCTCAGAGAGTCCGGATGGGTTTGGTGAACCTCTTGTAGCGCCGCAGGGAGGACTTTAGACAGGGGTTGGAGGGAGGAAGGAAACAGTAGAAATTCCGGTGTTGACTGTTGCGAGCGCAGTGCGCATACTCGGCTGAAAATCACAAGGCGCACCCCAACGACCACAGCGATAAAGGGAAACTACCCATAGACTCAAAGTACTGACTGTATCCAATGCGTAGCAGCTTGCAGGTTTTCTCGCTTGTTTCTGACGGCGTCCTAGCAACGTTGCCACCTCACCCAATATCCAAGTCTCTTACCAGGCGGCCTCCACTCTCTTGTCCCTCCCGATGGCCCGATCGGGACAGCTCAAAATCTTGGGAGCCTTACAGTGGGAGGTCGACTTCTAGGGGACCTTAGTGGTTACCTTCATGGCGAGGCATTCCGATATCGCTTCCACTGTTGAATGGGGTATGACTGGTAAGCCCAGCGGATGTCGTATTTTCCCAGAGGAATCCTCGCCTGCGAAGATGAAGCCTGCTATCTCGACTGCAACTATTTTGGACCCGCTTTGGAACACGTCGCCTCTCGGTCCCGCAGACTCTCAAGTCCGCGGATTCCCTATATCACCCGTCACATCGCCCGAGGCTCGTTACTCACTACCTGGAGCTCGGTGAAAATAATGTCACGAAACTCACGAGCAAAGGAAACCGGTATCATGACTTCACGAGCGGGAGCCCTTCATCTGATGACGCGGTCATCTTCCAGCGGCTAGGTGGTTACGATACTCGGACTTCGGCTGCCGCCGGATAGTTTATGGTCCCAATCAAACAATTTAGGCGTTTCTTACGGCTCGTCTAGGGATGGCGAGCGTTTTCCGAACTGAACCCGAAGTCAGGCAACCGAGCTTCTTGGCTCTCGCGAGGATCTACCTTCTTGGCCTTCCTCACGAGGCCCGGACTTTTTGGAAACGACTCGATCAACCGATCTCTATTTTTATTCGGAAGACTCGGGCTGCATCTGCTGCGGTGGAAGCCGTGGAGTTGAATCGAAGGACAATTACATCACTTTGAGTGCTCCCTTGGCACGGGCATAGACACAGGACCTTGTCATGACTTTGAACGGATGTATCTGGATACGCCATCCAATCTATCTATGCACACTAGAGCTGGGCATTCAATCATCAACTCTGTCCCTTGGCATACGACGCGACGACGGCAAGGGACCGCCAAGCAAACGAGGAGAAACTACATTGCGCGACGTGCCAATACTCTCCTTATCACGAATACTCTTCTACTAGTGTGAATAGAACTACTTGATCTGTGACAGATGGCGACATCAGACTGCGGAACATGCATCTCTATCGTTCTGCTAAGGTCAAGTCTTCCGTTGCGGGGAGCGGACTTTTAGAGACGTCGAGGACGTTCGTATGACGAACTTCGAGCTAGAATCTCGGACTCAGAGCATGTTCTGCGTGGGCTCGAAACTCATTCGTGCGGTCTATAAAAGCCAGTTCATCCCTGTTAGCACAACAAGCAGCACCCACAAACTCACCAAAGCTCTCTTTCAAACCACTTTCATCACGATCTCTCCCTTATCCTTGGCGTGTTTTTATTATGGTGGTTCTCCGATTAGGATTTCCGCAGTCATCGGATG
>WSUD01000519.1:0-14412 GCA_019633495.1 Tulasnella sp. 427 | reverse complement strand
AACATTACCACCACCACTACCCCTCACCTAATCCATTTCCACTCCCACTCAGCCCTCTGTTCTTTTAAAACTTCCATCTTCAAGGGCCAATGGTCAGCTCTCTGGTCCCAGTGGGTCTGGCTCTCAGCACCTAGCTGTTCAATCACAACCTAACAAACAGAAGAGACCTCCAACAGGGCATTTGTTTGGGGACCAGCGCTTCGCTGAAGTCACCCTCCCCGCCCCTTTTGTAAATAACGGTGTAACTACCTCGATAATAGTTTTCTTTCATTCTTACTCTCATTCTCCTTTCAATTTGAGCCTGTACGAATCAAAACCTCAGCTAAAAATATACTCCTTTTAATTCTAATAATGTTTAGTTTGGGAAGCAGCGCGTCGCATTGAGATTTCGACTATGCCAAATCTCAGCCAAAAGCTCTGAAACTCGGTAGGAAGTTTTGAAGAGTCATTTCGAGTCAGTTCTATTATTGAACCAATTTGAAACAACTGCTGTAGCGAGTGGTACCGCATGTGGCGTTTGTATCATGTGATATGTATCTGCCGACCCGTGAAGCCTGAGCAGGGGCTGAAACGCAAAACTAAGCAAAAGGACTCATAGTGAGTATTTTGCTATAGTCATTCTAGTCATATTGTAGATAGCTCTTTAATATATAAAGGCGGTCTTGAGGGTATTACTCGAGACACACCTCTTTTACCACTCAACTGATCTATTGCCCTTGTGCGCACCCTAAGACCGCCTGTCCAGCGTGAAACTCAGATATCATTTGAGTCTGGTAGTATCTTCAAACTTTCTTACGAAGTTCAATATAGTGTCACTTAGCGTATTCACTTAGTTCATACCGTTTCGCCCTAAAATCCCTATTTCACCATGATCTCCCTCAGATCTCCATATAATTTCATGCTTCATGTTTGTACATCTGTAGAATAATATTCGTTATTATCCTTAACAGTACGCCACTAGCTAGCAACTACTTCTTTAGGCTTCAGCACCGCTAACAGCCCTAAATCAGGAAATAACTTAAGATCTCGCAATCGAGAACCTTATAGCCATTTCTAGACATTCAAACGCAGTCTGCAAGAAGTGTTATGCATCCCCTAGCCTAGCAGAGGCTTACAAACGCCTGAGGCGCCGTTAGCAGCAAGTTTCCTATTGAAGGATTCCCCTTTTCCTATTCCTGCGCCCATCAGCCCATTTCCCCTGCACCCTGCTAATTGACCTCTCCTACTCATTAATTCCAAAGTACTCGAATACGCTACAGCAAAAATTATTACTAGCGCGCTTGACGTTCTTCCCAATGCCGCTCAAGACCCACCGTTGCCGCCTCACTTTGGATAAACCGGCAGCAAGTCCCGGTTAACCTTTTCCGGCTGTTCCCCTTGACATTACCTTTACCCAACTCTAATAAAACTCTCTCAAAACATCTTTTCGACAACATTTTATTAATAGTTAATTAGTACATTCGTATCTAATATCTAATTAACTAATTCAGCTATTCCTTTCGACTCGCAGACCACGCGCTGAGTCCTCAACCCCGGGTGGTGGAGGCCTCACTGGCAAAACAGAAGCTGGACGGACCACAACCTCAGAAGACAAGGGCAGAGCTTGAGAGCGGGACGAGCTGGATGGGATGGGGAGCCTACTGGACAAAGCTAAAGAAGCAGGTGCTGGAGCATGCAGAGCAGGAGGCGGTGCAGATGGTATCAGCCCACAAGGGGCAACACCGCTAGGACCAGGCACACCAACAGTAGCAGAGGGGATTGAATGGCCAACGGTACCAGCTCCTCTGATGGCTGTTTTGCCAACTGGCAAGCTTATCTTCTTTGGGCCACGCGAGTCAATTTCGGCCTCGACCTTTCTTGTATGATCAGTCAACCACTGCTTCTCCTCCTTTGAGACCACCTTCCCCAGCCAGATGTGCAGTCCCTTGATCACCTGCACTCTATGGTCAACACTGAAATGCATCTCTAGGTCTTCTTGAGTGGCAAAGGGCCCATGAGTGCAAGTGGGAAAGCAGTGCCACATTTCGTCATTGTTGTCTCTTTGTTCTGCAATGTGCTTTTTGATATGATCGACATAGCTTGAATTGGTCCACCTTCAAAGAACGTTAGCATGGGAGAAGATATATGTCATGAGGCAAGGGACCTACGCCAAGTACCGGACCCTGGATGGCAGTTTGTTGTTGTGCACGCAGTAGAAACACATCCTCCCTCCCTGGAAGGAATTGTGACCCACCACCATGTCCCGTTGAGGGTCGGTGTGCTGTTTTCCCGCTATGGGCATGTGCTCTTCAATGGCATGCTGGTCAGCTTGCACATGCGAAGAGATGCTAAAGAGACCCCAGACCGATGTCAGTCAACTAGGGGACAAACACTAGATACCGCAAGACTTACATTACTCCACAGCACTCCTTGATGACACGCATGTTGACGTTGAAGTCCAGTCGTAACCCATGCTTGCCTTCAAGATGGAGGAGAAAACCATTGGAGTTGCAGGTGTCATCCAGCTCACATCCAAACGCACAGACCCTGTCCTGCACGAGGAAATGGCGCCAGAGGTGATCATGGAAACGGCTATGGGTGCCGCACTGGTGAAGGTGGCCCTGAGCGAGGCTACAACCTTTACGAGGTTGGGCCAGCAACCTCATACGACGCCTGACTGAAGGCTCTGGTTCATTGTCAGCACCAGCCTCGTACTCAATGTCCTTCTCTAGCCAGGTCTCATCCTCCTTGTCGTCAAGCACAGCATCCTCATCCTCATCCACCTCATCCTCGCTGGCTTCCCGCACAGCCTTCCCCTTGAAAACCTGGTATCTCCCTGATTTGAAGATCTTGTGCTTCCACTTTGGTCTTGGCCACACTCCCTCAACCCCGTATGCCACCTCCTCCCATTTTGAAATATCGATACTGTCCAAGATCCTTGGGCCACTGGTCAGCTCCTCCAGTCCAGGTGAGTTCTGCACCCCCCAAAGAACGCAGTAAGGGCATCCCATGAGTCGGCGTTTGTACTGCGCCTGGAGGGTTGGATTCATGTGGCCAAGCTGGACGTGCCGTTCCAGAGCTGCAGCGCTGGCAAAATGCTTATGACCCTTGCAACTGACCTCCAAGCAGTTGTAACTGCTGTTCACCCTAGGCATAGTCATTCCAAGGCTTAAAAGCGCTCTAGCGTAGAGCAGTCGGGTCTTGCGAAGCTCTTCAGGCTTTGTTTTGGGGGATGTGAGCAGGGGTACAAGGAAGATAGGGAGGTCATTGAGAAATCTGAAGCCATTCGCTGTCCACCCAGAGTAGTCTGCTGGCCAGGTTGTATCATCGTCGAGGTTAGCTGCTGAACATAGTTGTGCTAGTGCATCCTATGCAGAGACCTGAGCGCCGTCCCTGCAGTTGTCATTGTCAGAGCCTCCATTGGCATCCTGCTCGACCACCCCTGCATTGCCCATCCATTGGGGCTCCCTATCCTCCTTGGTTTGGAAATCTCCCACATCGTCCCGAAAGCCAGCGTCTTCCAGGACATGCACATCCCAGTGAATGTGCTGATCCTGTGAGATTGGGGCTTCCTTGTCCACTATCCCTTCTCTCTGGTCTTTGTCCAGGTCGTCGCTGAAATAAGGAACATTGGAAGCGTAGAATCGACCTCCTCCCACCAGCGGCTTGCCTGCAGCATAACTCCCAAGGGCAGCGTAGAGTCTGCGTAAGGTCCACGTCCGTAGATCGTCATCTTCCTCCTCCTGCTCATCCATTATGGGAACAATGGGGGTTTCCGGTAGGACAATGTCTGTTGGGTCGTTGGGTATGCCTATGGCATTTCCAAGTTTCACTCTGGTCTCAGAGATGAGCAGTAGCATTCCCTTCTCCTTGGGCTCTGGCATGCCCTTCTTGAGTTTGCCCCGCAGGTCGTAAAGTTCCCGAAGGGCAGCGCGAACGTCGTCCAGCATTCCCATTCTATTCACCTCACGCTCATCGTCAAAAAACTTTGGAAAGGACTTTATAAATAAACGAATGAATAAGTCTTCTTTCCCCTATCAAGCGTCTAGATGGATGCAGCACATACCAACCACTTCCAAAGACCGTCGACACCACACGCACTCACGGATTCTGAACGAGCCAGGCATAGATCCTGCACTTGTCTCAGGACTGATTGAGGATAACATTGCCCAAACTGTAGATGCTGAATGTGCAGCTCAGCACCTGCGTGAGATCGCCGAGATAACAGCGGAGATGGATGAAGAACTAACAACAAGCGATATCAACGTGGCATTTGCTGAGTTGGAGCTCAAGAATGCCGAAGAAAATGCCCACACTTGCCAAATTGAGGCCGTTCAAGTTTACTCTATGGAGGATTTGCAAAAGGTGGACGAAGGTTTGGTTCCAATGTTGGTGGATGATGATTTCACCGCCCTCATGCACAACTCTGGTGCAACGCTGTCCTGGAACCTCGATCATCTTCTTACAGATGTGGGGATTGCTTAATTAGCGAGTAGAAGTAGCCCAATGAATTTTACCCAATTCTACCACCAGTTTTACCAACCGTTCTACCTGGTAGTGGGTAAAACTCCCACAATTTCGATTCTACCCGCAACACTACCCCCAGGTTGTCGCTCTTAAGTGTATTGTAGACTCAAATAGTGATTTAGGGTCATTCTTGGGTGCAGGGTGCTGGATGATGGGTTAGCAAAGTGGGAGTTCTGCGGCACGTGTTTCAGCGATGGGATCCCACAAAGTACGTCAGGTGTAGTTGGGGTTTGCTCTGCACCCACCAGCTTGCCTGGTTTCACACGGATGCAAATCGAGCACACGTGACCCCAACCATATGCCTGAGACTGGGAGGCTAGGGTTGATGATGGAGAGATGTCAAACAGAACTGGGATGTCCAGCACGGTTCCCACCCCTCAAGTTGCGTTTTGCAGCAGTACATGCTCAGATTGCCCCACTACTGAATCCCTTCACTTGGTCCGTCTCTGAAGCATCTCTGTAAGTCTTGGTGCACGGCGCTATCTCTCCAGTTGATTGAGATTTGCCTAAAACGCCAGGGAGCTGTATCGCCAATTCTTGTTGATTGTGCTAGGCAATGTGAGACCTTGGTTACGTCCACACATTGTGCGGCGATCCCTGAGCCCAGTGGCAGCGTATTCCTCTTTTTTTTTGGTCTTTTGGCATGCCAGGCTATTTCCTTGCCTGCACAAGACTGGACCGCTGACAAGGAGCTCCCCGCGTAAAGTGAGCACATCCCGCTAGCCTTGAGTTGTTCGGCCGGCTTCGCCAGCCTTGTCCTCTGTTCAGCTATTTTTTAACACAAAAGCAGCAGCGTTATTTACGATTTGCATACAAGAATATATGCAGTCTCCGACTTGTATGACGTGTAGAAGTGTTACCATCGACTCTGAATATATATAATGGTGCATCGTTAAGATCGGAGCACATGGAACACTGAAACAGATTAGTTTCCTGCTGGTGTGATGTACCCGAGGTCCAAAGCCAGCTACTGGGACAGCAGGCAGCTTTGACCGGTGCGGCTGATCAAGTGGCAGTTCCCCAAAGTGGGAGACAGCAGCGACAAAATGGGGGCGCTCAGTGTGAATGATTGTGAGTAGCTGGACTAGTTCACAGCAAGCGAGAATTGATTCATTCCATGTATACCTCCTTCATACTTTAGGGAAAAAGCGGTCCTGAAGCTGGACGCTGACGGGCGGGCCGGGACACGATCATGTAATCCCGCAAAAGCCGATGGGCGCTTAAACGTACGTTAAATGCTGGTGGTAAGACCCCTCACCCTACCATGACGGGTTCAGGGAACTTGGTATGTTGGGAGATCATCATTGTACTGCAAAACATTATATTCAGAGCCAAAGACTCTTTGGGATGCCTTTTAAATGTTCAAAAAATTCCAGGAATTGCAGCTGTAAAAAATACTGCAAAAAGTGCTCTCCTCCTGGGAGTCGAACCCAGCTCTTCACCGGCCGTGCGTTCACCTCCCAGGAGGAGGCTCATGCCATGACAGGGTGATGTTCTACCGATATACCAGAGAAGACTTGATGTCACTGGATCCATTGAAAGGTATATAAAGCCCTTTGATTAAGTGTATATCCTTCCCATTGGTCTAGTACACCCATTTTGACGTACACACAAGTCCAAGTCATGTTAATTGACATCTTGATTTCCATATCGATCACTGTCTATACAAGGACCGGACTACAACAGTCAGATATTGCCGGAAGCGACGGTAAAGTGACAACGGTAGGACCGGAGCACACTATGCGAAGACTCAGAGACACAAGCTCGGGATTGAAACATCGGCTCCTAACTAGCGACTGGGGACCGGTATGAAGTCTCCGTTCCTGGCGTCCTCAGAGCTTCGGATTCGCCCACTTTGGCTTTCGTTTCTATGCAATGCAAGTCAGCGGCGGTTTGATGCCCGCCGAGAGTTTCCCTCACCTCGATGAAAGACTTTAGACCCTCCTATCATCACAGCCATGGGATCAGACCAAGCCCATCCGTTGAGTCACACACCCACCAAGATGTTTTCCCCCTTGAACACCACCTCGGTCTCGCGACTGTGAACGTGCGCATCGGTAGCGGCGTCCAGCCCCGCTTCCTGCTCCGCGTAAACGATTCCGACCTTACTGCTTTGCACGGCGTCGGGTGAGCTGGACGTGATCGATTTAGCGAATTGGAGGGCCTTGGCCATCACTTCCTCCGGTGGCACGACAACGTTGACGCTAGAGGGTTCGTTAACGTGCGGTTCGGGCAAGTCGGCGGTGGACTTACAAGCGGAACGTGTCTCGAGCTTCGTCCGCCCCGATGATCCTCCCGGTGAAGATGAGTTCCGCAGCGAGCTAATGGGAGCGTCAGCAATGCTGTTGTCGTTTAGGACAGCCCCAGATACCTGATGTCCTGCCACGCGAACAAGTCTCGGTAGTCCTACCATGCCTTCAGTCAAGTATCCACGCGCGAAACCCCGTCGTACGCACCTCCAGCAGCAACCGTTACTCCTCTTGTGGCCTCTGGGTACCCGAACTTGGCGTTGGAAGCGGCGACGACCAGATCACAGTTCAACACCATTTCGAATCCGCCTCCGACGGCGTATCCGTTCACTGCGGCGATGATGGGCTTCTTCGAGCGTCTTCTCGAAATGGATCCGATGCCGTTCCCGGGCGTTTTGACGTCGTCGTAGTTGGTGGTTTGCCCGGAGGATTGGTCCTTGAGCCATGCTCCGAGATCCATCCCGGCGGAGAATGCGCGGCCAGAGCCGGTGATGATGGCCACCCTGAGGAGCGTCAACACTGAATGCAGGGGGGAAAGAGGAAGGACGCACCATAGACTGGGCTCGTTTTCAAAGTAATCCATAATTCTCCCGATGTCGTCTCGGAGCTCGGCAGTCATCGCGTTCATAGCCTTCAAGATAATCAGCGGTAAGACGCTTCAACGCATTGACGATACTTACAGCCGTTCTGTTCATGGTGACAACGATGACGTGCGGAAGGTCCGGGGGAAACGAAACGAGCACGTTCTCAGGCGACCTTTTAGGCAAGTTGGTCGCCATTCCTGTCTGCAGAATCTGGTTGGTACGCTGCAATCGTCGAGAAAGACGCAGGTTTACCTTGATAGTGAGAATGAATGGGGGCGATCCATTCGGCGACCTCAAAACCGAGAGCCGGACTGCAATTCGCTGACAAGCATTCCCGCACCCACGGTTCGGATGTTCAGCTCCGCCACCACCCGCCGAAAATGTCATCCCCAAGCGAAGCGTTCACTTCAACCCCATCCCTACCATCGCCATCAACAACGGAAGACAGGGACCTCAAAGCGTTTGACCGGTGGCGAAAGAGCGCAGCATGGATAACGGGTGTTGGGTTGACTCCTGAAGAAACCGCCCGACGAAAAGCGTCTCAGGCCGCCGAAGCGGAGGAAGCGATGTGGGTTCGTTGCGAAAAATGGAAGTCCGACTTGATGAAAAACAGTGAGTCTCTTCGTGTATACCCCTGCCTTGCCATCTAACCTCTTACTCATTTCAGGCCCCGCCGTGACCTTCATGCTTAAGCACCTTTCGGCGGCAGGATGCAATCTCACGACCTCGTACATCCATTGCCAGCCGTGTAACCTCACTCGCGCCGGTGGGTTCAGTCCCGACAAGGGCATCTTGCTCTGCCAGGACGGGTTCTGGAGCAAGAGTCACATGGAGGACACGCTCGTGCACGAGATGGTGCACATGTACGACCACGTCAAGTTTAAAGTCGACTGGAAGGACTTGCGGCATCACGCGTGCAGCGAGGTGAGTAACTTCCCGATGTCTTTTAGGCCGCGGCTGACGTTGACGGCCGATTAGATTCGAGCGGCGAACTTGAGCGGGGACTGTAAATGGTCGCGCGAGATCAAGAGAGGGTTTTACACGTTTTCGAAGCAGCACCAGGTTCGGAGTTCTCTCCCTTTCACCTCGGACCGGTTCGCCTCACCCCCCTCCGTCGACCATTAGGACTGCGTTCGCCGCCGGGCGATCCTCTCCGTGCAACAGCACCCGGACTGCGCGGGCGACCAAGCGCGAGCCGAAAAGGCCGTCAACGAGGTCTGGGAGAGCTGCAAAGCCGACACGAGGCCCTTTGACGAAATTTACTGAGCGTCAAAGGGGATTATTTGAGGTTCGAAATAGTGTCTTTCAGTGCTTAAAAGAAAGGTCGCTCATTTCGCATTCGTCTAGGAAGGTGGCCCTTTTCCAAAATGGGAGAGGGAGAGCGGTTGTGGGTTGGTGTTTCTCAAAAGGTAGGCGATCTACCTTGTTCATTACAGTGAAAGGCAGCGTGTTGACAATTGGGTTTCTCCAGTTCTTTTTATCTTCAATATTCGAATGCGTCAGCTTCCTTTTTCCACTCTTTTGGGGGACAGGCGGATTATACGTCCGGGTCAACTAGGTCCGTAGAACCATTCAAAGGCGTCTCTGTGAAAGACAGGGCACTGACGTTGGGCTCTTTGGAATAGGTGTTTTGTGCTCGAGCATCGATGTGCGGATGGGCGTTCGGGAATGGGCGAGGCTACGCGTCGGTGGGTTCAAAGAAAGGTCCCGAATATCCATTCAAAGCCCTCGCTGCGAAACGTAGCACGCTGACAATGGATGTTTGGTACAGGGCGAATGTACTGTCTTTACTTCGATTATTGTTAAGAGGTTTATTTCTCTAATTGGATACCCTAAAGGGTTGGCAGACGACCCTTCCATCTTGGTGCGGCAGAAGAAGGCCACGTTGAAAGCGCGAGCCTGGAGAGAAGAGGGTCGCACTACTCGCTGAATCTCATGATGCAATGCTTCATCGATGGCTTGTCCAATTCCAGAAATGAGTCGTCCAATACCCAACCGGCATCCCAGCAAAGTGATGTTCTGAAAAGAAGGATCGCAACGTGCTCGTATCGTGAGCTCCAAGAGAAAGCCATCTGACTTGGATAATAATACGTCCGCTGAACGATCTCAACTGCTAAAATTGACGTTTAAGCCTAACTGTTTCCGCCTTTCACCCGACGCGCAAACCGCGCGGTGGCGAGAAGAGGTGATGAGTACCAAGAGCGAAGAGGTGGGTGGCACCCGAACTAAGAAGTACGTCTTCTGAAGCCTCCTCTATCGGCCACATCGAGTATCGCTTGCTTGCACGCCCCGGATTTGCCGAGCCGAAGGAGGGTATCCACGCCGCTCAACACGTTGCATGGGGAGTTTCTAAATCGGAAACAGGTTAGCCAATCGTCATCATGGATGATGCAAACACTTTCGAACGCCACAGATACACACGCCTTTGGAGAACACCTCCCCGGGGGGTAAGTAACCGAATGTTTTCTACACCCCTCGCGCGACATGTGAGATCCGCACTGCCTGCGAGGGGACAAAAATGTATCGTCTTCGGATGTTGTTAGCCGCCGGGTTCGGGTCGGGAGTCGGCGAGGAGGCGAGAAGGAGGGAGGACAATTGGAGAAGGGCGGCGGCGGGAAGCGGGGGGGCGCAATTTCAGGGACGCAGCCGATAAAGGCATGTTGCGTCATGCGGGAGGGCTCGCCTCCAATCAAACTTACTGCGTCGACTGCCAAAAAGCCTCTCTTCGTGATTGACCAGTCAGATTGTGATTGCTCGACGGGATGCACCCGACGTCATCGGCTAAAGTTTAATAATGTGGCGTTATCGGTTGTACACTCCCATATTATCTCAATTATTTTTATTATTATTTTGAGTTGGGATCCGTGGAAGATGTGTACCCCACGAAAGGGAACTGGCGAGGGTTAATAATAGGTCATGGGAATATTAGCAATGCGTTACAAACGCACCCCGGACGTGACCAGTGGCTTGCCATTGTCCTACCGACCGAACGCCGGTACCAACCGACGGCATCGGACTACCTCTTTCGAACTTCGACGACGACGTTGAGTAGCCGTGAAGACCAGTGATGACTTGTGTGTGATGTCGTTGATGTCGTCTGTGGGGGTTGGAGGTGAAAGGGAGCGCGAGAGATGAAAGGGAGGGGCGTTGGAACGATGACGTCGTCTTAATGTTTACAGTCCACATTGAAATGGAGAAATGAGCCCTGAGTGTGTTCGTCGGAGAGTAAATTCAAATTTACATTCACCCAGTTCAAGTTCAATCTTTTCCCTTCCCTCGAGTGTTCCGGCCCTCATCACAATTCGGAGAGTGGGGCATCCGCAATCTATAAAGACCTCGACCGTGCCCTCCGCTCACCGTTCGTTCCTTCACCCTCTAACGCCCCCCTTCGCCCTCACGCCTCCCTCCCGCTCACGACTCTTTCACCCTCCACGAACACAACCATGCGATTCGCCACCGCCCTCGTCGTTCTCGCCGCTCCCCTCCTCGCCTTCTCCAAGATCGTCATCACTAACACTTCCTACTCCCACGGACACCTTCAGTTGGGTATGAGCACCTACAGCGACGCTCCCAGTTCCTGCAACATCGTCGCCGTCGACTCCAAAGGCAACAAGTACAACATCGGCTCTCTTAACACCGGCGGCAGTGGTACCCTCGACGTCGCTCTGCCCGGCAACACTCCTCCCGGTACCTACAAGGTTCAGGTCACCGACCCTGCGTGAGTGCTTGGCGCCTCTTGCTTACAATGCGAACCTAGACTGACGGCAGTTCGACAACAGCACTGGAGAGGTTCTCTCCACCAGCAAGCCCTTCACCGTTTCGGCTGCCGACGCTGCTGCTGCCTCATCCCAAGGCTTGAACAGCGCGTCCTACTCGTACGCCGTTACCGGCTCCATCATTCCCTTCGTCACCAGGTCCGCCATCACTGACGGCTATGGGTAAGTCTAAACTCCTTCAAGAACATCGAGCCCCGAACACGAGCTAATCGCGATGCGATCGCCTATAGCCACACCACCTTCACAAGCGTGACCATCTCCGGACCCACTCCCGCTGGTTCCGCCCAGTCCGCCTCCAGCGTCTCCGCCACCTCCGTCCTCCCGACGACGACCGCCACCCTTACTGGCAGCTCCGTCTCCACCGGATCCAGCGGAACCACGACCTTGCCCGTCACCTCAACCATCACCGGCCTCCTCTCGACTGGAACCAACTCCGCCGGTGCAAACACCGCGACCCTCATCCCCACTACCACCACCACCTCTCGCAGCGCTGGCTTCAAGAACACCGTCGCTGGTGCTAGCGGAGCCTTGGCGCTCGTCGCTGCTGTTGCCGTCGGTGCAGTTATGGTTCTCTAAACGAACTCTTTCATTCGCTTTGAGTGACGCTTTTCGAACCGGAACTCTTTTAATCTTGCCTCCCCACCTAATCGGACTCTCTTTTCACACCCGCCACACCTATCTTTGAACGAACACTTTTGAAAAACGCCTTCTTTTCCGCTTGCTTAGCAGGCCCTTTTACCATTTCTTTCGAGCCTCGGCTTTCGTGTTGTTTACCTTATAACATCGTCTTCTTGCACTCAGTATGCTCTATCGATACAAATCCCATGGTTGTCTGCTTTCGGCGCTTGTGCGTGTACGTTCACGTTCCGGGGGGCGAAACTTGTCTAATTGGGCGCACACTTCACTAAATGGACCAACTCCTGCGGTGTACATCTTCTGAAGCCTCCCCTCGCTCGAGCTGCAAACTCAGGTCAATTCTGAGCGTTCGCAACAAGAGTCGTCAGTCTGGTTAATGAGAGCCCCTCTACATTTAACGCTATGTGCACGGTACATGTACATATGATCTTACGAGCGCGAGGACTACGTATGCGATTCAGTTTCGCGTGATGCCAGCAGCCAGGGTATCTTCCACGGCGACTCACTCCGAGAGGAACGTTGGTCCAGTCGAGCAATGCACAAGCGAAATAGGATACGGAGAATTCCAATCTATCCGGGCCCTCTGTCCTCACCAGTCGCTGTCGGAGGTTTCAAACGATTCGGTATCGTCCGATAACCACGCCCTAAACTTGGGCATAGCCCATGGCTCCTGCCTCGAGTAGCACCATCGTATTTCGGGATCACGAACTTGTGCTAAAGTCGTCTGAAGTAGATTTTTTCTAAGCGTCAGGAGTCTAAATGTCGAGCGCATGAAAAGACTCTCACCTGAGATTCATGCGCTTGGATCAGGTTCTCGGTATCCGACAGGAATGCGTTCAAAGATTCCATTGTGGCGTTTTGTGCTTGGCTAAGTGGGACCGATCTCCACCAGGAGGACCCGGGATCCACACAGCGCCGCCAATCTTGCGGATTGCGCGCCAGAGCTCCATCAGCAATCCATGAGAACCGCGTTTTGGGAGTACCCCTCAGCGCTTCCAGAAAGTGCTTCACAAGGTTGAGATCTTGCTCGTCCAGTCCGCTTCGCATACGCTGCGGAAGGAGCCTTCGCATTGCCTCTAGAATGCCAGACATAAGCTCCTTCTCCGAACCTTTCAGAAGCATGCCCGCATGCATTGCAGTTAAACGCGTCAGGCCCGTCTCGGTGCCCCCCACAGATTCCCATTCTTTCCGAGCGATCCCATGTAATAAGAACGTCAAGATTCGATCGCCATCCTGACCCAGCCGTAGTTCTGACTTTGAAAGCCTCTGTATCGCTTGAGCAGTCACTTCAACTTCATGGCTTTCATCTCGCCTGGGATAGGAATGTGATAAGTGCTCTACTCTGGCGTGTCCAGGGCCGGCTTACCCGCCGTAAACATTGCGAAGTGAGTCCAAGATTTCCTCACGCAAAATGACGTCGAGACTATGTTCCAAGGCTTGATTGACTAGCCATGCAACAGTAGAACATAGCTCTCCACACCTGGCTGGGAGAGAATCTAAATGTTTGGATATGCGCCGAAATACTGCTGGTTGCCTGATTTGCGTCACGAAGTTAAATCTGGGCCAACCCGCCAGGACATCCTGAAGCAAGTGAGCTTTGAGTAAGCTGAGATGGGCTTCGGGAGGTAACTCCTCGAAAGTTCCGAAGTCATTGCCCGAGTACCGAATAGGACTCAAAAGGCGGGTGGGGTCGAAGTTGTCGTTTAAAACTTTGACGGAAAGCAATGTATGGACCGCAGTAATACAGAACAAACGGCTCATGGCAGGAACAAGCGCTCGTTGATCCCGGGACATCTCCAATTCGCAAGTTTTCCAAAAATGAAAAAACCGTTCGCGAAATGCGGCGTCACTCCACAAAAGACGTACTTGCTCGGTGTCGAATATCGAAGCTGCGTTTGCAACAGCATGAAGGGCCGTCCATATGTCATCGGATGTGCAGATTGCACGCTGAAGGGCTACAGTCTGTAAGTACGCCGGGGACTCCTCCGTTCGTTTAGGAAGCCTTACACCTCGAGTCGAAAAAGAGGCGGTAAGGTACTGGAGGGTGAAGTTGAGGAAGTGGGAGAGAGGGCTATGGTATGGACAGAAGCGGTCCCATAGGCTGCAGAAGGCGCTCCCGAGTAGAGCGATCAGTCCGAGATAAATGGGGATCGCGGCGATTATCGACATGGCTGGGCTAATGGTATAGAGATAAACGATAAGCGCCACGCAGAAAATTATCAATCCGAGCTGAAGAAGAGAGGGGAGAACGTCGTCGAGAATGGCTTCGAGGCACCAACGTTGGGCTCCGAGGTATCGCTTCAGCTGCTCCCATCGCTGACGATCAGGACCGCCACCGCTTCGTTTGCGGTAGTAAACGAGCCATTGTCTTCCTACCACCGCAAGGAAGGACGAGATCAGAGCGATAGACATGCTCAGTGAGAAGAGCACGTTGACCGTGAAAATGCGACCTGCCGGTTTGAAAGATTGAGAGGGAAGAGTGAGATTGGGGGAAGTGGTGTCATTCTTTCCGGTAATCAATTGTGAAAGAAGCGCGTTATTTTGGGCGAGGAGAGCGTTGGTGTCGTCGGTGGTATCGGGTGAAAGTGAGGGGATAGTGAGAGCGAGGAAGGCAGAGTTGACGCCCGCGAAAAGACCCGCCTTAGAGAGTGATAGGAGATT